>JARQOD010000406.1:0-45097 GCA_033576555.1 Oophaga sylvatica | reverse complement strand
GGGGCACGGGGCCTGCCTTCCTCCGCTTCCCGCTCGGTTTTGCACACGTCCGCTTCATATTTCCAAAGTTTCTTCTTCTTCTTTCAGAGAGTCCGGTCTCTTCCGTGGAGGGGGGTTTGCGTCTCCTCCTTTTCAGGAAAGGTGAAGAGGAGGCGGAACCTCCTTTGCTGTAGGGCAGGACGAGTTTTTAATAGCACTTTGAGAGGGAGGCATTTTTTCCCGCGCCACAGGGGGGTACACGCCCCGAAGGTCGCCCCCTTTTCTCCACCCTGAGGGCGCGTTATGGCGAAAAGATGGCGATTTTTGGTGCAAAAGTGCAAACAGTCCTTTTTCCAAAAACAATTCCATAGGCAACAGGGCTCGCAATTTTGCGGTTTGCATCCTTTGTGACCCAATTTTGCTCGACCCGCCCCCAATTGTGGAAATTACCAGGGAAATTTGGGTATCAGAGCCGACCCTGGAAGTCTAGGGGATTTTCCAGGTACTGTGGCTCGGTCTTGGCCCTGGTGGTTGGCGTTTTGTTGGGGGAAAATTTACAGGGGAAGATATATTTACAGTTCGTGACGCCACTGTAGTTTCTGGTATTTTAACCAGCGCTGTGTAGGCTTGAGGGGATGGTGAGGCAGTAGATTCGGGTCCCCTAAGGTGGGCTGGTCCCTCAAAGTCTATGAAGTTAGTGAAGTGGGGGGCAGAAAATAACACAGTCTCACACGGTAGGCTTTCCATACCTTTTTGTAATGTTCAGGCGGTCCCAGGGAGGCTGATCCAAGGAGAATGTATTTTGGATAGCAGTGGCAAGTTAGGGGCCTCCTTTCTTTCAACACGATGGTACACCAGCCTGAAGCGTAGTTCCCTCTATATCTCCGCTATTCCTTAGCTGTACTGCCCATCAGTTTTGTGGTAGAGCCTTCCTGTGAGAGAGCGAATTCCTGTCTTGTCGTGCACTGACTCAAAGTCTTCACTCCCCCTGACCCCGTTACGTACTGACTATTTGGGGCTGTTTGCCGCGACCTAAGGTCCGGTAAAATCTCTGGTTTCTTACCACATGCTTGAAGCTAATAGTGATCCTTCGGTCCCCAGTGACCGGTTACAATGTGCAGGACTTCTTCAATCCAAAAGCACTTTTTCCAATAATCTTTCCACTGTGCCTTTCGCCTGTCCCGCTGGTAGCATAAACACTCAACACTTGCAAAAAGTCATATAAATCACTCCCTTCTTCTCTTCCTTCAGAGTTAGTTGACAGACTCTCAGTAATCCACTAGGCAGGAGCACGTCTCTGAACCTTTCACTGTCCTTGAACAGGAGACTGAAGTAATTCTGTACTAAAACTCTTCTTTCTTTATCAATGTCTTCAAGTGAGGTACAGCTCCCTGACCAGGCTGAGGTGATCTATATCTCGCCCTTACTGGCCTCCACTGCTGAACATGCTGATAGAACCAGGCTGGACTGCTTCCTCCCTCCCAGTCCCAGCTAGACTCCACACGTCTGCTCTGTCCGAAGACAGGAAACTGACTACTCTAATCACTCAACCAATACACCCTGACCACTCCCTCACAAGTGACTACACTACCCTAAGGGTGTGTCTAGTGTATGTTGAGTGAATGGGTATTGAGCATTAAACTGCTATCTCTCCACACATTCTCCAGGGTACTGCGTGTGCTAACACCAGGGCTACACAGCTACCTATTCCTTTGGGGCACTTTTCCGGGGCAGTTAGCTTTCACCTTTCTATCTTCAGGCTTCGTTAACTCTGCGGCTGTGACGAAGCGTCTAGGTCATGGTAGGTACATCCCACGGCTACTTCTAGTTGTGGGGTTAGTTTAGGGGTCTGCAATCCGTTAGTTTCCTACCTCTCTGGGTGTCTGGCTGCCTTGGCTATTTTTTTGCTGCTGTCCTCTCAGCTACAAAATCATAACATAGATCCTTCTTTATTTGGTTGGAACAACTTGAATCTAATCTGCTAGAGAAAACGTTAAGAGGTAGAATTTCCACAAAATGTTCTTATGTTTAAATAGGCCCCATGAAAGATGTGTATCTTTGTACCGTGGTTAGCCAGTAGATAGAAAAATATTTAGAACTGAGAGTCCTCAGTGGTTGATACGTTTTAATGGCTAACTGAAAAGATGGTAACAAATTGCAAGCTTTCGAGACTACTCAGGTCTCTTCATCAGGCAAAGACTAATACAACATCTGAAGAATCACATATTTATACACAACACAGCACAGAAAAGTTATGTATAAATATGTGATTCTTCAGATGTTGTATTAGTCTTCGCCTGATGAAGAGACCTGAGTAGTCTCGAAAGCTTGCAATTTGTTACCATCTTTTCAGTTAGCCATTAAAAAGGTATTAACCACTGAGTACTCTCAATTCCAAATATTTAAATAGCCCCATGAATTTTAGCAGATGCTTCGGCTGAATCTGACCATATACAGCCTGCTCTGCTACCTTATCAAATGCAGCTAGATTGTTTGGCTCAGACACTGGCATGGTGATATGTTGCACAAATCTGAACTTGGAATTAATCTTTTAAAAGGAGAATTTCTTTATGAGCTGGTCCTGGACCAAATTCTGGAAAAAGTTGTGGATAAAAAGAAAAGGCTTACCAAACAATAAGGGTGCAAAAGATCAGGAGAAAGTTTTGACACTATAGAAAACTGAAATGAGGCTAGAGAGGTAAGGGAAAGATGGGTCGTTGGAGCTACCTGAAAGGGAACAATGTAGAGATTTGATTTTCATGCCAAACCAGTCCGGAAGGTGTCAATTATGCGAGTTCTTTGGAGGAAGCCTATTGAGATTCATAGACAAAATGAAAGCTCACAACCTCAAGTCAGTGAATTTTAATGTCATCAGTGAAGGCTACAAAATCAAATTTGATTTGGCTTCTCCTGGAAAATTCATAACAGATCTAAGCTTATCAACAGGAGGAAGCTGTCCAGAATTTACTTCAGTTGAGGGCTGTAGTTCCAGTATCCCCTTGGAAAGAGGAAAAACAACACTTTTTTTGTACCAAAGCCACATCAGGGCATTTTTTACAACCATAAATCTAAAAGCTCTAAACCAGTTCACCATGTACAAGCATTTCAAAATTGAACAATAAAAACTTTACTTCCTTTGGTCCACAAAAATAAGATCATGGACTATTTGGATTTAAAAGACACTTCTGAAATTGAGGATGAATAAGCAGGTGGAAGTATCTGAGGTTCACAACTAATGAATGAAAATGGCAGATCTTTTTTCTTCTAACTCGTTGTCCTACCTCTTGATCTCTTGGAATATTTTTAGCTGAAAGACTCTTCACAAAGGTGATGACAGAAGTAGTATCCTTCCTGAGGATTCAGGATGTGAATATTATGCCCCACCGCCATGATTGTCTCAAAGGAAAATCTCATCTTATCCTCCAAAAAGATATCAAGACATTCATGAAAGTTCTGAAAGACTAGGGGTAGATCTTGAATTTAGAAAAGTGTGACCTAAACCCGTCTCACAGAAACATATTGTTGAATTTGAGTCGCACACACCAAGTGGGGTGGTTCCAGGGCTATGGGGTACTCGGCACCGAGCCCATGGAAGTCTATGGGGAATGTCACTGGCAGCAGAGCTCGGTCCGTGGCCCTGGGCGCTCATACAATGGGGGAATATTTACAGGGGATTGTAGTTATAGTTCGTGACGCCACCTGTGGTTTCTGATCAATAAGACCAGCGCTGCAGGGTAGATCTCTGTGGGGATGTTGCAGGCAGCTAGATGTTAAGTCCCCACAGGTGGGACTGATCCCTCAAAGTCTATGGTGGTGATGCAGGGTGCAGATAAGAAGTCAGTCACACACAATGCAGTCTCTTTCCATACCTTTACTTGTAGATGTTGCAGGTATGTCCCGGGAAGCTGGTCAGGTTGGAGAATGCACATTCGGGATATTGCTGAGCAGGTTTAAGGCCTCCTTTCTCCTTAATGTGTATGTGAGTACAAACTTGCATGAAGTCAAGTTAACTCCTTCAATAGCAACTACGCCCAGCCGACATAGTGGTAGAGCCTTTTCTGTGGTAGAACTAAGTCTATTTCTGCAGCGTCCCGCTAGACTCCTGTTCTCCTGACTCCAGTTACGTATCGACACATTGGGGCTGCCTCCTGTGACCTGAAGTCCAGCAAGGCCTCCGGTGTTTCTTATTACTAGGCGTGAAGCACTGCAAACGCTTCGGACCCCGGTGTCCGGTTTACTAAGTGAAGGTGCTCTGTCACCTAGGTCACTTGTCCTTTCTTCTCCACTCGCCTGTCGCCCTGCTCTGGCCCTTAACATAAGCACCGGTAGCAGTGGTAGTAGATGTCAGCTTTCTTTCCAGTGCTCACTGACCTGTTCTCAGTTTGCCTCGTTGTTATAACTGCAATGGTTCCCTTCCTTCTTTCCTTCAAGACTCTGTCCAGAGTGGCTATCAGGAGCTTCTGTCAAACTGATTTCAATGCACGCTCTGAGAGTCACTTTCCACTTTCTTAGGAACACAGGCAGCTTGTTCTGAGTAACAGCTTCAATCTCTCTTCCTCTGTCTCTGACAGGAAATCTCCGTCTAGCTCAGGCTGAGCTCTGACTAGAATGTACTGTCTCCTCTCCTCCTCCACACAACTGAACTTCTCTGACTGAACTAACCACTGCTACGTCACACTACTTAAATAGTCTGAAATGCCTCTAGTGGCAGTGTTGAGAAGTGTGTGTTTGTGAATGAATATCAGGCTTCACAATACCTTTCTTGTGCATTTTCCAGGAGACATGTGTGCCTTGCGCAGCTGGGCCACACATCCCCCCCTAGTTAAACTCAGCACTCCCGGGCTGAAATAGAAAAGAAAAACATTTTTTTTTTTGCATATGACATTAACATTTTAAACTCATCCCTTGCGGGAGGTAAGGACTCTTTAACATTACAATTTGTACATAGATCAGTAGAAAATTATCAAAATACTGTTCATATAAATATATACAATATAAGACAAGATTCTTGTGGAGGACCCGCACCAAACCTCCCACGTGGGTCCTGGGTGGGCTGCAGGACTTCATTGCTGCAGACCTCACTCTAGGCCACACCATACGGGTTTTTCTTCAGAGGTAGTCAAGGCTTTGTGTAAAACCAAGATGGGGCACCGAAGTGCAAACTATTTACAATGAAAGTTTTTTGGGCTGGCACAGTCCACAGCCACGTTAGTCCTTTGCATGATAACACATTTCACATATCAAGAGAAATCACATTAATACTTTAACTCTTTACCCTGCCGGGTATTCTACTTTAAATAAGCAAATATTATTAAACATTTCAATAAAGTGCAAATTTTTCTTCAATAAAACTTCTTCAAACTTTATACATGTTCAGGTGCAGTAAACCCTGTCTGGGTCCTACTGTTTTTCATCTTTCTTGCTTATGACAATTACTTTTTCCATCCCTGGGGCCAGAAGTATACGATGCCCTCGGGAACCCATCACAAGAAGATCGTGTCCTGCAATATACGTTTGCGTAGCTACATCTTTTATTTGATCCTTCAGTGACCCAACGGGTACATCCTCAGAGTAGAACGCAGGTTGCGTTGTAAAAGGTGCCGCAGTGTACAATTTAGGTTGCGATGCAGAAATGGTCGCAGATCGTGATGCAGAGCAAGACCTGGGTGGAGAGAAGTACGCAGGGGGCGATGCTGGTGCACGGCCGGGTGCTGACGCCAAAGATGACGCTGCTGGGGCTTGCGATGCAGGTGTGCGCAGTGGCTCAATTGGGAACGCACTAACCTGCTGCTGTCGCTGCTCCCAGTCGAGTTCTATCGTTGACGGCTGGGTCTCCTCCGCGTCCCTACCGGGGATCGGCATTCCGCTGCGGCCTCCAGGCCTGGCTGGCACTCCGGAACAAGTGAGTTCTCATTCAATGGAAGTCTTCAAACAGAGGCTGGATAGACATCTGTCTGGGATGATTTAGAGAATCCTGCTTTGAGCAGGGGGTTGGACCAGATGACCCAGGAGGTCCCTTCCAACTCTACCATTCTATGATTCTATGGGCCTCCTCAGCCTCCTTCTCTCCCGCCGCATCATCGGTGGAGTCGGGATCAGCACTTTTGGAGCCGGTCTCCGGTTCTTCATCAGCCGCTTGCAGTGGTGGCACAGGGAGCACAGGTAATGGCTTCGTTCCTGGGGGAGAGAGCATTGCGTCCCACAGCAGCCGCTGTTTCCGGGCACGCCAGCTTCTCTCCGTGTCCTCCATGTCTGCATGGCGCTGTATCAATTTTCTGAGCGCCGCATTTTCCCCTTTAACTCCAGCACAGTTTGTTGAAGGTCCCATACTGGGACGGCTCAGGCACAGGCATCAGCTTTTCTGGGAACAGGGCCTGCGCGCCGCCGCTCCTCCACATAGCTGCTCCTGTCCTTCCGCCATCTCTCTCCAGGCCAGACTGTGTTTTCAATCAGGAACAATCTGGTCTCTTCCGTGGAGGCGGGATTTGCGCTTCCTCTTTTTTGCATAGAAGATGAAGAGGAGGCGGATCTCCCTGCAGTGGGGCAGGATCTCACATTATAGTAGCATTTAGAGAGGGCGCCCATCACTTTCGCGCCACAGGGGGGGTACACGCCCACGAAGGCACGCCCTTCTTCTCCACCAGCGCCTCAGGGCGCGAATATGGCGGCAAAATGGCGGAAAATGGCGCCAAAAATCACAAAAACGCTACACAGTCTTTTTGCACAAAACAGTTCAATAGGCACACAGGACTCACATCCAGTAAGCTTCGTATCCTGTTCGTGACGCCAAAGAATGAGTCGCACACACCAAGTGGGGTGGTACCAGGGTTATGGGGTACTCGGCACCGAGCCCATGGAAGTCTATGGGGAATGTCACTGGCAGCAGAGCTCGGTCCGTGGCCCTGGGCGCTCATACAATGGGGGAATATTTACAGGGGATTGTAGTTATAGTTCGTGACGCCACCTGTGGTTTCTGATCAATAAGACCAGCGCTGCAGGGTAGATCTCTGGGGGATGTTGCAGGCAGCTAGATGTTAAGTCCCCCACAGGTGGGACTGATCCCTCAAAGTCTATGGTGGTGATGCAGGGTGCAGATAAGTCACACACAATGCAGTCTCTTTCCATACCTTTACTTGTAGATGTTGCAGGTATGTCCTGGGAAGCTGGTCAGGTTGGAGAATGCACATTCGGGATATTGCTGAGCAGGTTTAAGGCCTCCTTTCTCCTTAATGTGTATGTGAGTACAAACTTGCATGAAGTCAAGTTAACTCCTTCAATAGCAACTACGCCCAGCCGACATAGTGGTAGAGCCTTTTCTGTGGTAGAACTAAGTCTATTTCTGCAGCGTCCTGCTAGACTCCTGTTCTCCTGACTCCAGTTACGTATCGACACATTGGGCTGCCTCCTGTGACCTGAAGTCCAGCAAGGCCTCCAGTGTTTCTTATTACTAGGCGTGAAGCACTAGCAACGCTTTGGACCCCGGTGTCCGGTTTACTAAGTGAAGGTGCTCTGTCACCTAGGTCACTTGTCCTTTCTTCTCCACTCACCTGTCGCCCTGCTCTAGCCCTTAACATAAGCACAGGTAGCAGTGGTAGTAGATGTCAGCTTTCTTTCCAGTGCTCACTGACCTGTTCTCAGTTGCCTCGTTGTTATAACTGCAATGGTTCCCTTCCTTCTTTCCTTCAAGACTCTGTCCAGAGTGGCTATCAGGAGCTTCTGTCAAACTGATTTCAATGCACGCTCTGAGAGTCACTTTCCACTTTCTTAGGAACACAGGCAGCTTGTTCTGAGTAACAGCTTCAATCTCTCTTCCTCTGTCTCTGACAGGAAATCTCCGTCTAGCTCAGGCTGAGCTCTGACTAGAATGTACTGTCTCCTCTCCTCCTCACACAACTGAACTTCTCTGACTGAACTAACCACTGCTACGTCACACTACTTAAATAGTCTGAAATGCCTCTAGTGGCAGTGTTGAGAAGTGTGTGTTGTGAATGAATATCAGGCTTCACAATACCTTTCTTGTGCATTTTCCAGGAGACATGTGTGCCTTGCGCAGCTGGGCCACACATCCCCTCCTAGTTAAACTCAGCACTCCCGGGCTGAAATAGAAAAGAAAAACATTTTTTTTTTTGCATATGACATTAACATTTTAAACTCATCCCTTGCGGGAGGTAAGGACTCTTTAACATTACAATTTGTACATAGATCAGTAGAAAATTATCAAAATACTGTTCATATAAATATATACAATATAAGACAAGATTCTTGTGGAGGACCCGCACCAAACCTCCCACGTGGGTCCTGGGTGGGCTGCAGGACTTCATTGCTGCAGACCTCACTCTAGGCCACACCATACGGGTTTTTCTTCAGAGGTAGTCAAGGCTTTGTGTAAAACCAAGATGGGGCACCGAAGTGCAAACTATTTACAATGAAAGTTTTTGGGCTGGCACAGTCCACAGCCACGTAGTCCTTTGCATGATAATACATTTCACATATCAAGAGAAATCACATTAATACTTTAACTCTTTACCCTGCCGGGTATTCTACTTTAAATAAGCAAATATTATTAAACATTTCAATAAAGTGCAAATTTTTCTTCAATAAAACTTCTTCAAACTTTATACATGTTCAGGTGCAGTAAACCCCTGTCTGGGTCCTACTGTTTTTCATCTTTCTTGCTTATGACAATTACTTTTTCCATCCCTGGGGCCAGAAGTATACGATGCCCTCGGGAACCCATCACAAGAAGATCGTGTCCTGCAATATACGTTTGCGTAGCTACATCTTTTATTTGATCCTTCAGTGACCCAACGGGTACATCCTCAGAGTAGAACGCAGGTTGCGTTGTAAAAGGTGCCGCAGTGTACAATTTAGGTTGCGATGCAGAAATGGTCGCAGATCGTGATGCAGAGCAAGACCTGGGTGGAGAGAAGTACGCAGGGGGCGATGCTGGTGCACGCCGGGTGCTGACGCCAAAGATGACGCTGCTGGGGCTTGCGATGCAGGTGTGCGCAGTGGCTCAATTGGGAACGCACTAACCTGCTGCTGTCGCTGCTCCCAGTCGAGTTCTATCTTGACGGCTGGGTCTCCTCCGGCGTCCCTACCGGGGATCGGCATTCCGCTGCGGCCTCCAGGCCTGGCTGGCACTCCGGAACAAGTGAGTTCTCATTCAATGGAAGTCTTCAAACAGAGGCTGGATAGACATCTGTCTGGGATGATTTAGAGAATCCTGCTTTGAGCAGGGGGTTGGACCAGATGACCCAGGAGGTCCCTTCCAACTCTACCATTCTATGATTCTATGGGCCTCCTCAGCCTCCTTCTCTCCCGCCGCATCATCGGTGGAGTCGGGATCAGCACTTTTGGAGCCGGTCTCCGGTTCTTCATCAGCCGCTTGCAGTGGTGGCACAGGGAGCACAGGTAATGGCTTCGTTCCTGGGGAGAGAGCATTGCGTCCCACAGCAGCCGCTGTTTCCGGGCACGCCAGCTTCTCTCCGTGTCCTCCATGTCTGCATGGCGCTGTATCAATTTTCTGAGCGCCGCATTTTCCTCCTTTAACTCCAGCACAGTTTGTTGAAGGTCCCATACTGGGGACGGCTCAGGCACAGGCATCAGCTTTTCTGGGGAACAGGGCCTGCGCGCCGCCGCTCCTCCACATAGCTGCTCCTGTCCTTCCGCCATCTCTCTCCAGGCCAGACTGTGTTTTCAATCAGGAACAATCTGGTCTCTTCCGTGGAGGCGGGATTTGCGCTTCCTCTTTTTTGCATAGAAGATGAAGAGGAGGCGGATCTCCCTTGCAGTGGGGCAGGATCTCACATTATAGTAGCATTTAGAAGGGCGCCCATCACTTTCGCGCCACAGGGGGGGTACACGCCCACGAAGGCACGCCCTTCTTCTCCACCAGCGCCTCAGGGCGCGAATATGGCGGCAAAATGGCGGAAAATGGCGCCAAAAATCACAAAAACGCTACACAGTCTTTTTGCACAAAACAGTTCAATAGGCACACAGGACTCACATCCAGTAAGCTTCGTATCCTGTTCGTGACGCCAAAGAATGAGTCGCACACACCAAGTGGGGTGGTACCAGGGTTATGGGGTACTCGGCACCGAGCCCATGGAAGTCTATGGGGAATGTCACTGGCAGCAGAGCTCGGTCCGTGGCCCTGGGCGCTCATACAATGGGGGAATATTTACAGGGGATTGTAGTTATAGTTCGTGACGCCACCTGTGGTTTCTGATCAATAAGACCAGCGCTGCAGGGTAGATCTCTGAGGGGATGTTGCAGGCAGCTAGATGTTAAGTCCCCCACAGGTGGGACTGATCCCTCAAAGTCTATGGTGGTGATGCAGGGTGCAGATAAGTCACACACAATGCAGTCTCTTTCCATACCTTTACTTGTAGATGTTGCAGGTATGTCCTGGGAAGCTGGTCAGGTTGGAGAATGCACATTCGGGATATTGCTGAGCAGGTTTAAGGCCTCCTTTCTCCTTAATGTGTATGTGAGTACAAACTTGCATGAAGTCAAGTTAACTCCTTCAATAGCAACTACGCCCAGCCGACATAGTGGTAGAGCCTTTTCTGTGGTAGAACTAAGTCTATTTCTGCAGCGTCCTGCTAGACTCCTGTTCTCCTGACTCCAGTTACGTATCGACACATTGGGCTGCCTCCTGTGACCTGAAGTCCAGCAAGGCCTCCAGTGTTTCTTATTACTAGGCGTGAAGCACTAGCAACGCTTTGGACCCCGGTGTCCGGTTTACTAAGTGAAGGTGCTCTGTCACCTAGGTCACTTGTCCTTTCTTCTCCACTCACCTGTCGCCCTGCTCTAGCCCTTAACATAAGCACAGGTAGCAGTGGTAGTAGATGTCAGCTTTCTTTCCAGTGCTCACTGACCTGTTCTCAGTTGCCTCGTTGTTATAACTGCAATGGTTCCCTTCCTTCTTTCCTTCAAGACTCTGTCCAGAGTGGCTATCAGGAGCTTCTGTCAAACTGATTTCAATGCACGCTCTGAGAGTCACTTTCCACTTTCTTAGGAACACAGGCAGCTTGTTCTGAGTAACAGCTTCAATCTCTCTTCCTCTGTCTCTGACAGGAAATCTCCGTCTAGCTCAGGCTGAGCTCTGACTAGAATGTACTGTCTCCTCTCCTCCTCCACACAACTGAACTTCTCTGACTGAACTAACCACTGCTACGTCACACTACTTAAATAGTCTGAAATGCCTCTAGTGGCAGTGTTGAGAAGTGTGTGTTGTGAATGAATATCAGGCTTCACAATACCTTTCTTGTGCATTTTCCAGGAGACATGTGTGCCTTGCGCAGCTGGGCCACACATCCCCCCCTAGTTAAACTCAGCACTCCCGGGCTGAAATAGAAAAGAAAAACATTTTTTTTTTTGCATATGACATTAACATTTTAAACTCATCCCTTGCGGGAGGTAAGGACTCTTTAACATTACAATTTGTACATAGATCAGTAGAAAATTATCAAAATACTGTTCATATAAATATATACAATATAAGACAAGATTCTTGTGGAGGACCCGCACCAAACCTCCCACGTGGGTCCTGGGTGGGCTGCAGGACTTCATTGCTGCAGACCTCACTCTAGGCCACACCATACGGGTTTTTCTTCAGAGGTAGTCAAGGCTTTGTGTAAAACCAAGATGGGGCACCGAAGTGCAAACTATTTACAATGAAAGTTTTTGGGCTGGCACAGTCCACAGCCACGTAGTCCTTTGCATGATAACACATTTCACATATCAAGAGAAATCACATTAATACTTTAACTCTTTACCCTGCCGGGTATTCTACTTTAAATAAGCAAATATTATTAAACATTTCAATAAAGTGCAAATTTTTCTTCAATAAAACTTCTTCAAACTTTATACATGTTCAGGTGCAGTAAACCCCTGTCTGGGTCCTACTGTTTTTCATCTTTCTTGCTTATGACAATTACTTTTTCCATCCCTGGGGCCAGAAGTATACGATGCCCTCGGGAACCCATCACAAGAAGATCGTGTCCTGCAATATACGTTTGCGTAGCTACATCTTTTATTTGATCCTTCAGTGACCCAACGGGTACATCCTCAGAGTAGAACGCAGGTTGCGTTGTAAAAGGTGCCGCAGTGTACAATTTAGGTTGCGATGCAGAAATGTCGCAGATCGTGATGCAGAGCAAGACCTGGGTGGAGAGAAGTACGCAGGGGGCGATGCTGGTGCACAGCCGGGTGCTGACGCCAAAGATGACGCTGCTGGGGCTTGCGATGCAGGTGTGCGCAGTGGCTCAATTGGGAACGCACTAACCTGCTGCTGTCGCTGCTCCCAGTCGAGTTCTATCATTGACGGCTGGGTCTCCTCCGGCGTCCCTACCGGGGATCGGCATTCCGCTGCGGCCTCCAGGCCTGGCTGGCACTCCGGAACAAGTGAGTTCTCATTCAATGGAAGTCTTCAAACAGAGGCTGGATAGACATCTGTCTGGGATGATTTAGAGAATCCTGCTTTGAGCAGGGGGTTGGACCAGATGACCCAGGAGGTCCCTTCCAACTCTACCATTCTATGATTCTATGGGCCTCCTCAGCCTCCTTCTCTCCCGCCGCATCATCGGTGGAGTCGGGATCAGCACTTTTGGAGCCGGTCTCCGGTTCTTCATCAGCCGCTTGCAGTGGTGGCACAGGGAGCACAGGTAATGGCTTCGTTCCTGGGGGAGAGAGCATTGCGTCCCACAGCAGCCGCTGTTTCCGGGCACGCCAGCTTCTCTCCGTGTCCTCCATGTCTGCATGGCGCTGTATCAATTTTCTGAGCGCCGCATTTTCCTCCTTTAACTCCAGCACAGTTTGTTGAAGGTCCCATACTGGGGACGGCTCAGGCACAGGCATCAGCTTTTCTGGGGAACAGGGCCTGCGCGCCGCCGCTCCTCCACATAGCTGCTCCTGTCCTTCCGCCATCTCTCTCCAGGCCAGACTGTGTTTTCAATCAGGAACAATCTGGTCTCTTCCGTGGAGGCGGGATTTGCGCTTCCTCTTTTTGCATAGAAGATGAAGAGGAGGCGGATCTCCCTTGGCAGTGGGGCAGGATCTCACATTATAGTAGCATTTAGACAGGGCGCCCATCACTTTCGCGCCACAGGGGGGGTACACGCCCACGAAGGCACGCCCTTCTTCTCCACCAGCGCCTCAGGGCGCGAATATGGCGGCAAAATGGCGGAAAATGGCGCCAAAAATCACAAAAACGCTACACAGTCTTTTTGCACAAAACAGTTCAATAGGCACACAGGACTCACATCCAGTAAGCTTCGTATCCTGTTCGTGACGCCAAAGAATGAGTCGCACACACCAAGTGGGGTGGTACCAGGGTTATGGGGTACTCGGCACCGAGCCCATGGAAGTCTATGGGGAATGTCACTGGCAGCAGAGCTCGGTCCGTGGCCCTGGGCGCTCATACAATGGGGAATATTTACAGGGGATTGTAGTTATAGTTCGTGACGCCACCTGTGGTTTCTGATCAATAAGACCAGCGCTGCAGGGTAGATCTCTGAGGGGATGTTGCAGGCAGCTAGATGTTAAGTCCCCCACAGGTGGGACTGATCCCTCAAAGTCTATGGTGGTGATGCAGGGTGCAGATAAGTCACACACAATGCAGTCTCTTTCCATACCTTTACTTGTAGATGTTGCAGGTATGTCCTGGGAAGCTGGTCAGGTTGGAGAATGCACATTCGGGATATTGCTGAGCAGGTTTAAGGCCTCCTTTCTCCTTAATGTGTATGTGAGTACAAACTTGCATGAAGTCAAGTTAACTCCTTCAATAGCAACTACGCCCAGCCGACATAGTGGTAGAGCCTTTTCTGTGGTAGAACTAAGTCTATTTCTGCAGCGTCCTGCTAGACTCCTGTTCTCCTGACTCCAGTTACGTATCGACACATTGGGCTGCCTCCTGTGACCTGAAGTCCAGCAAGGCCTCCAGTGTTTCTTATTACTAGGCGTGAAGCACTAGCAACGCTTTGGACCCCGGTGTCCGGTTTACTAAGTGAAGGTGCTCTGTCACCTAGGTCACTTGTCCTTTCTTCTCCACTCACCTGTCGCCCTGCTCTGGCCCTTAACATAAGCACAGGTAGCAGTGGTAGTAGATGTCAGCTTTCTTTCCAGTGCTCACTGACCTGTTCTCAGTTGCCTCGTTGTTATAACTGCAATGGTTCCCTTCCTTCTTTCCTTCAAGACTCTGTCCAGAGTGGCTATCAGGAGCTTCTGTCAAACTGATTTCAATGCACGCTCTGAGAGTCACTTTCCACTTTCTTAGGAACACAGGCAGCTTGTTCTGAGTAACAGCTTCAATCTCTCTTCCTCTGTCTCTGACAGGAAATCTCCGTCTAGCTCAGGCTGAGCTCTGACTAGAATGTACTGTCTCCTCTCCTCCTCCACACAACTGAACTTCTCTGACTGAACTAACCACTGCTACGTCACACTACTTAAATAGTCTGAAATGCCTCTAGTGGCAGTGTTGAGAAGTGTGTGTTGTGAATGAATATCAGGCTTCACAATACCTTTCTTGTGCATTTTCCAGGAGACATGTGTGCCTTGCGCAGCTGGGCCACACATCCCCCCCTAGTTAAACTCAGCACTCCCGGGCTGAAATAGAAAAGAAAAACATTTTTTTTTTTGCATATGACATTAACATTTTAAACTCATCCCTTGCGGGAGGTAAGGACTCTTTAACATTACAATTTGTACATAGATCAGTAGAAAATTATCAAAATACTGTTCATATAAATATATACAATATAAGACAAGATTCTTGTGGAGGACCCGCACCAAACCTCCCACGTGGGTCCTGGGTGGGCTGCAGGACTTCATTGCTGCAGACCTCACTCTAGGCCACACCATACGGGTTTTTCTTCAGAGGTAGTCAAGGCTTTGTGTAAAACCAAGATGGGGCACCGAAGTGCAAACTATTTACAATGAAAGTTTTTGGGCTGGCACAGTCCACAGCCACGTAGTCCTTTGCATGATAACACATTTCACATATCAAGAGAAATCACATTAATACTTTAACTCTTTACCCTGCCGGGTATTCTACTTTAAATAAGCAAATATTATTAAACATTTCAATAAAGTGCAAATTTTTCTTCAATAAAACTTCTTCAAACTTTATACATGTTCAGGTGCAGTAAACCCCTGTCTGGGTCCTACTGTTTTTCATCTTTCTTGCTTATGACAATTACTTTTTCCATCCCTGGGGCCAGAAGTATACGATGCCCTCGGGAACCCATCACAAGAAGATCGTGTCCTGCAATATACGTTTGCGTAGCTACATCTTTTATTTGATCCTTCAGTGACCCAACGGGTACATCCTCAGAGTAGAACGCAGGTTGCGTTGTAAAAGGTGCCGCAGTGTACAATTTAGGTTGCGATGCAGAAATGGTCGCAGATCGTGATGCAGAGCAAGACCTGGGTGGAGAGAAGTACGCAGGGGGCGATGCTGGTGCACAGCCGGGTGCTGACGCCAAAGATGACGCTGCTGGGGCTTGCGATGCAGGTGTGCGCAGTGGCTCAATTGGGAACGCACTAACCTGCTGCTGTCGCTGCTCCCAGTCGAGTTCTATCATTGACGGCTGGGTCTCCTCCGGCGTCCCTACCGGGGATCGGCATTCCGCTGCGGCCTCCAGGCCTGGCTGGCACTCCGGAACAAGTGAGTTCTCATTCAATGGAAGTCTTCAAACAGAGGCTGGATAGACATCTGTCTGGGATGATTTAGAGAATCCTGCTTTGAGCAGGGGGTTGGACCAGATGACCCAGGAGGTCCCTTCCAACTCTACCATTCTATGATTCTATGGGCCTCCTCAGCCTCCTTCTCTCCCGCCGCATCATCGGTGGAGTCGGGATCAGCACTTTTGGAGCCGGTCTCCGGTTCTTCATCAGCCGCTTGCAGTGGTGGCACAGGGAGCACAGGTAATGGCTTCGTTCCTGGGGGAGAGAGCATTGCGTCCCACAGCAGCCGCTGTTTCCGGGCACGCCAGCTTCTCTCCGTGTCCTCCATGTCTGCATGGCGCTGTATCAATTTTCTGAGCGCCGCATTTTCCTCCTTTAACTCCAGCACAGTTTGTTGAAGGTCCCATACTGGGGACGGCTCAGGCACAGGCATCAGCTTTTCTGGGGAACAGGGCCTGCGCGCCGCCGCTCCTCCACATAGCTGCTCCTGTCCTTCCGCCATCTCTCTCCAGGCCAGACTGTGTTTTCAATCAGGAACAATCTGGTCTCTTCCGTGGAGGCGGGATTTGCGCTTCCTCTTTTTTGCATAGAAGATGAAGAGGAGGCGGATCTCCCTTGCAGTGGGGCAGGATCTCACATTATAGTAGCATTTAGACAGGGCGCCCATCACTTTCGCGCCACAGGGGGGGTACACGCCCACGAAGGCACGCCCTTCTTCTCCACCAGCGCCTCAGGGCGCGAATATGGCGGCAAAATGGCGGAAAATGGCGCCAAAAATCACAAAAACGCTACACAGTCTTTTTGCACAAAACAGTTCAATAGGCACACAGGACTCACATCCAGTAAGCTTCGTATCCTGTTCGTGACGCCAAAGAATGAGTCGCACACACCAAGTGGGGTGGTACCAGGGTTATGGGGTACTCGGCACCGAGCCCATGGAAGTCTATGGGGAATGTCACTGGCAGCAGAGCTCGGTCCGTGGCCCTGGGCGCTCATACAATGGGGGAATATTTACAGGGGATTGTAGTTATAGTTCGTGACGCCACCTGTGGTTTCTGATCAATAAGACCAGCGCTGCAGGGTAGATCTCTGAGGGGATGTTGCAGGCAGCTAGATGTTAAGTCCCCCACAGGTGGGACTGATCCCTCAAAGTCTATGGTGGTGATGCAGGGTGCAGATAAGTCACACACAATGCAGTCTCTTTCCATACCTTTACTTGTAGATGTTGCAGGTATGTCCTGGGAAGCTGGTCAGGTTGGAGAATGCACATTCGGGATATTGCTGAGCAGGTTTAAGGCCTCCTTTCTCCTTAATGTGTATGTGAGTACAAACTTGCATGAAGTCAAGTTAACTCCTTCAATAGCAACTACGCCCAGCCGACATAGTGGTAGAGCCTTTTCTGTGGTAGAACTAAGTCTATTTCTGCAGCGTCCCGCTAGACTCCTGTTCTCCTGACTCCAGTTACGTATCGACACATTGGGCTGCCTCCTGTGACCTGAAGTCCAGCAAGGCCTCCAGTGTTTCTTATTACTAGGCGTGAAGCACTAGCAACGCTTTGGACCCCGGTGTCCGGTTTACTAAGTGAAGGTGCTCTGTCACCTAGGTCACTTGTCCTTTCTTCTCCACTCACCTGTCGCCCTGCTCTGGCCCTTAACATAAGCACAGGTAGCAGTGGTAGTAGATGTCAGCTTTCTTTCCAGTGCTCACTGACCTGTTCTCAGTTGCCTCGTTGTTATAACTGCAATGGTTCCCTTCCTTCTTTCCTTCAAGACTCTGTCCAGAGTGGCTATCAGGAGCTTCTGTCAAACTGATTTCAATGCACGCTCTGAGAGTCACTTTCCACTTTCTTAGGAACACAGGCAGCTTGTTCTGAGTAACAGCTTCAATCTCTCTTCCTCTGTCTCTGACAGGAAATCTCCGTCTAGCTCAGGCTGAGCTCTGACTAGAATGTACTGTCTCCTCTCCTCCTCCACACAACTGAACTTCTCTGACTGAACTAACCACTGCTATGTCACACTACTTAAATAGTCTGAAATGCCTCTAGTGGCAGTGTTGAGAAGTGTGTGTTGTGAATGAATATCAGGCTTCACAATACCTTTCTTGTGCATTTTCCAGGAGACATGTGTGCCTTGCGCAGCTGGGCCACACAAATTCTTCTGGATTGAAGACAACAGGTTTATCTACAAGGCCAAAAATGAATTTTGTTTTTTAAAACAATCTGCTTCTTCTGAAGGAAAAACGTCTGCTCTATCAGGAAAGCAATGTCCATCATCCAGACGATAATGGCTTGTATCTAGTTCTGCCTCGGCTCCTCTAGCCTCATAGTGTGATATGCGGTGCTTACTCTGGACTAGTCCTGCCTCGGCTCCTCTAACCTCAGTGTAATGGATAGAGCGCCGCTTCCCCCAGACTAGTCCAGCCTTGGCTACTCTATCCATCATATGTCACACTATGAGGTTAGAGTGCCGCTCACCTCAAACTAGTCCTGCCTCAGCTCATCTAACTTCGTAGTGTGACATGTGATGGGTAGGGTGCCGCTTCCCCCGCAGTAGTCCTGCCTCAGCTCCTCTAACCTCATAGTGTAACATATGATGCATAGGGTGCCGCTCACTTCGGACTACTCCTGCATCATCTCCTCTAACCTCATAGCGTGACATATGATGGGTAGGGTGCCGCTCACTTCGGACTAGTCCTGCCTCAGCTCCTCTAACCTCATAGTGTAACATATGATGCATAGGGTGCCGCTCACTTCAGACTACTCCTGCGTCGGCTCCTCTAACCTCATAGTGTGACATATGATAGGTAGGGTGCCGCTTCCCCCGGACTAGTCCTGCCTCAGCTCCTCTAACCTCATAGTGTGACACATGATGCATAGGGTACCGCTCACTTCGGACTACTCCTGCGTCGGCTCCTTTAACCTCATAGTGTGACATGTGATGGGTAGGGTGCCGCTTCCCCCGGACTAGTCCTGCCTCAGCTCCTCTAACCTCATAGTGTGACACATGATGCATAGGGTACCGCTCACTTCGGACTACTCCTGCGTCGGCTCCTTTAACCTCATAGTGTGACATGTGATGGGTAGGGTGCCGCTTCCCCCGGACTAGTCCTGCCTCAGCTCCTCTAACCTCATAGTGTGACACATGATGCATAGGGTACCGCTCACTTCGGACTAGTCCTGCGTCGGCTCCTCTAACCTCATAGTGTGACATGTGATGGGTAGGGTGCCGCTTCCCCGGACTAGTCCTGCATCAGCTCCTCTAACCTCATAGTGTGACACATGATGCATAGGGTGCCGCTCACTTCGGACTACTCCTGCGTCGGCTCCTCTAACCTCATAGTGTGACATGTGATCGATAGAGTGCCGCTTCCCCCGGACTAGTCCTGCATCAGCTCCTCTAACCCCATAGTGTGACATATGATGGATAGGGCGCCGCTTACTTCGGACTAGTCCTGCATCAGCTCCTCTAATCTCATAGTGTGACATGTGATGGGTAGGGTGCCGCTTCTCCCGGACTAGTCCTGCATCAGCTCCTCTAACCTCATAGTGTAACATATGATGCATAGGGTGCCGCTTACTTCAGACTAGTCCTGCATCAGCTCCTCTAATCTCATAGCGTGACATATGATGCATAGAGTGCTGCTTCCCCGGACTAGTCCTGCATCAGCTCCTCTAATCTCATAGTGTGACATATGATGCATAGGGTGCCGCTTACTTCGGACTAGTCCTGCGTCAGCTCCTCTAATCTCATAGCGTGACATATGATGCATAGAGTGCCGCTTACCCCGGACTAGTCCTGCATCAGCTCCTCTAATCTCATAGTGTAACATATGATGCATAGGGTGCCGCTCACTTCGGACTAGTCCTGCATCAGCTCCTCTAACCTCATAGTGTAACATATGATGGATAGGGCGTCGCTTCCCCGGACTAGTCCTGCGTCAGCTTCTCTAATCTCATAGTGTGACATGTGATGGATAGGGAGTCTCTTACCCCAAACTTGTCATACTATGAGTTTAGAGAATTCCAGACATGACAAGTCCGGGGTAAGCGGCCCCCTATCCATCACATGTGGTCTTATGAGGTTAGAGGAGCAGAGACATGACGTGATGGGTAATGAGCCACTTCTCCACGACTAGTCCTGCCTTGGCGCCTCTAACCTGATGCTGGGTATTTGTGATGGGTAGGACGCCGGTTCCCTCAGACTAGTCCTGCTTTGGATCCTCTAACCTGATGCTGGGTATTTGTGATGGGTAGGACGCCGGTTCCCTCAGACTAGTCCTGCCTTGGCGCCTCTAACCTGATGCTGGGTATTTGTGATGGGTAGGACGCCGGTTCCCTCAGACTAGTCCTGCCTTGGCGCTTCTAACCTCATGCTGGGTATTTGTGATGGGTAGGACGCCGGTTTCCTCAGACTAGTCCTGCTTTGGATCCTCTACCCTCATGCTGGGTATTTGTGATGGGTAGGACGCCGGTTCCCTCAGACTAGTCCTGCTTTGGATCCTCTACCCTCATGCTGGGACACGTGATGTGGAGACATATAAGGGAAATGATGGAGAATCTCCCACATATTTATAGCACAGTTACAGTAACACCACAGAAGAGTGTGCCAGCGTCCTGCTCTATCTCCACTTCTCTAGTGTCAGCACAATTACGGGAGGATTTATTCTCTTCACTTACAAAAAGCTTAATCATCAAGTTGGGAAAAGTTCTGCAACTTTCTAAGAGACTTTCAATTCCTCATTTACGAAATAAAAATGTCCTAATTACATTGAGACAGAAAACCTTTCCTGATGGTGATGTTCTGTTTCTGAGATCATATACTTTGCCTTTTGACCTCCAAACATGGTGTGCATTATGGTATCCAAAGAGATCAATTTTGGTCTTATCTGACCAGACTATGCTCCACAACATTTAGACACTATGGTGAAATACTGGGAGAAAACTGTAAATGCGCTTTTTGTTCAGCAATGGCTTCTTGCATGGTGAGTGCAAAACGCAAAACAATCTGAAAAAGCAGAATGGGTTTCTGTGATATGATTGGGGGATGATGTGATTAAAGAATGCAGAACCTCCGTTGTGAGGGTCCTATCAAGTGAAATGTGAGTAGTGTGCCATCATTGGCCACTAACAATGTGTCTCAGTCTGGATAATGAAGGGATTTGTCATGATCATTTGGATTGGGTAATTCTGATCAATGATGTCAGAACCAAGTTTTTCAAAACGAACACATCCAGCCATGAACGGCAGCGCTTCCCCGGACTCACATCCAAAGATGATAGTTTGAATTTTTTCCTTAATATTTAATAGGAACAGATACAACGCGTTTCATATACAGTATATATCCTTCAGGTGACATAAAAAACACAATACAATTCCTACTAGTGAAAATTCAATCACACTTATATATAGTGGCAAACCTTTCATCCCAGCTCCAGAAAAATTATTTTGTGTGTAGCAGGTTCAGGAGCGCACCCCTGATTAGTCCAGCCTTTCACACCACATTCTGATCAACATAGATGCAAAAAGACAGTAAAAATAAAAATTGTAAAAAAATTTTTTTTATTAGAAATTAAAAAAAAAAAAAAAGTTTTAAATTCTCTCTCTAATATCATTCAAACCATTTGGATATAATGTTCCCGTACGATAGATAAATCCAAAACATTTATTTTCGGTTTAAAAGAGCATTCCGGTTTGTAACAGGACTCCACGAGGGATCTGCTCCACCGGAAGGGATCTGCTCCACCGGAAGGGATCTGCTCCACCGGAAGGGATCTGCTCCACCGGAGTTACTTTCATATTAAAAAATTTATGATGTTTAAATTAGTAGATGCCTTGAAAGACGATGCTTCGAAAAGCCATTTTTTGCTCGATTTCTGTGTCCTAATAAGAAAATTTATGGAAAAAAGATACCCAAAAAATCTGATAAGTGGTGCATATAGGGACAACAAAATAAAGACTTAGGAGGAATGTCTAGAAGGAAAAAATGAGAAGGGATAATTTGACTATTGGTAAAGAAAAACATGATGACCGCTGGAAATTGAATTTTGTGACTACCTTCAATGGGGAAATAAAGTTATAAGAACTGTGCTTTCAAAATATTGGTATATCTTGAAGCGTGACCCTGTTTTGGGAAGATATCTCCCCGATAAACCAAGGATTACATATAGAAGGAGGAAAACTTTAAAAAATTTGGTGGCCCCCAGTAAATTAAAAACCCTGCTAGATTTAAAAAGAAAAAACAAAATAAGAATCCCATTTTATGCAGTGTTCTTCATGGAACTGGAGTTTTAAAAGCAACTCCAAAAAATGTTTGACCTGTGGGATCCTTGATCACGGGGCTAAAATTATTAAATGCAATAACACCAGTGATGTCTTTGAGATCCCACAAAGACTCACCTATAGTAGTGATTGTGTTGTATGTGTCATCACATGCAGTTGTGGTTTGCAATTGTGGGACGCGCTGTGTAGACACTGCGGTGCCGCAATAATGGTCACAGAAATAGAGCAGAAAGCGGCTTCCTGAAGCAAAGTCTCAAAGCATCTGCTAATCAAACATAACGTTTTTAATATAAAAGTAACTCTGGTGGAGCAGACCCCCTCTGATGGAGCAGACCCCCTCTGGTGGAGCACATCCCCCCTGGTGGAGCAGATCCCCACTGGCGGAGCAGATCCCCCTGGTGGAGCAGACCCCCTCTGGTGGAGCAGACCCCCTCTGATGGAGCAGACCCCCTCTGGTGGAGAACATCCCCCCTGGTGGAGCAGATCCCCACTGGCGGAGCAGATCCCCCTGGTGGAGCAGACCCCCTCTGGTGGAGCAGATCTCCCTGGTGGAGCAGATCCCCACTGGTGGAGCAGATCCCCACTGGTGGAGCAGATCCCCACTGGCGGAGCAGATCCCCCTGGTGGAGCAGACACCCTCTGGTGGAGCAGATCCCCCCTGGTGGAGCAGATCCCCACTGGTGGAGCAGACCCCCTCTGGTGGAGCAGATCCCCCCTGGTGGAGCAGACCCCCTCTGGTGGAGCAGATCCCCCCGGTGGAGCAGATCCCCTCTGGTGGAGCAGATCCCCCCTGGTGGAGCAGATCCCCTCTGGTGGAGCAGACTTCCTCAGGTGGAGCAGATCCACTCAGGTGGAGCAGATCCCTCAGGTGGAGCAGACCCCCTCAGGTGGAGCAGATCCCCTCTGGTGGAGCAGATCCCCCCCCGGTGGAGCAGATCCCCTCTGCTGTTACAAACAGGAATGCTCTTTTAAACCAAAAAATGTTTTGGATATGTCTATCGTACGGGAACATTATATCCAAATGGTTTGAATGATATTAGAGAGAGAATTTAAATGTTTTTTTTTTATTTTTACTATCTATCTCTTTGTATCCATGTTGATCAGAATGTGGTGTGAAAGGCTGGGCTAATCAGGGGTGTGCTCCTGAACCTGGTCCACACCCCAAATAAAGTTCCTGAGGCTGGGATAAAAGGTTTGCCACTATATATGTGTGATTGAATTTTCACTAGTAGGAATTGTATTGTGTCTTTCTGACACCTGAAGAAGGGTATATACTGTATCCGAAACGCGTTGCATCTCCTCCTATTAAATATTAAAAAGGAAAAAAAAAATTAAAATTTCATCTTTAAATGTGAGTCCTGGGAGGCGCTGCCGTTCATGGGCTGGACGTGTTCATTTTTATTTACTTGTCCTGTGTGACCCTGTGTTTGGCCCTTTCACTTGGATCTACCCGAGGCAAGCTGCAAGCCCTGTCCACTGAAAAGTATCAAAGAGGGATTCGAAAAGCCATATTAGTCCTCCATCAGGTGAGTGCATAAAGTTGTGCACCCAAAGGCTATTCTATATTGTGTTCACGCACTTAGGGCGTCGAGATTTGTCTGTTCTTCTCTCCCAAACAGAGTTTGTTTTTGTAGAACCATATTTTTATAATGTGATTGCTGCACAGCCCGCTCACTGTAACCTCTTTCCCTGATGACACCACAAGATGAAACACGACGGGGAGGTCCAAGGCGGCTTTCTTTTGCCCTAGCTTTGGCCAGTGGTGGCTTATAGGCAGCTGATAGGTTAAGGTGCAGTAAGTGTCAGGAGATAAGCAGCAAGCTGTGCATTCTGATCCAATAAACCACGGAGACATTGGCCGAGCCACTGATGAAGCGCCTGCTCCTCCTATGGAGCCAACGCATTGAATGCAGGCGATGTAGGAATTAAATTACATTATTAACAGCTGAACATTGCTGTATGTATGACTGTAGCAATCGCCACACTGCACCTTACGGTCAAGTGACCACTATTGAGACACACCAGCACTTTACCGAACTGCTTTGAGTAGGGGGTTGGACCAGATGACCCAGGAGGTCCCTTCCAACGCTACTGACTCGCACCACAATTGTGGTTACCAGGGCTATGGGGTACTCAGAGCCGAGCCCATTGATTTCTATGGGAGTTGTCACTGGCAGCGGGACTCGGTCCGTGGCCCTGGCAGTCATGCGATGGGGGATAATTACAGGGGATTATATGGATAGGTAGTTCGTGACTCCACCTGTGGTATCTGATCAATTGGACCAGCGCTGCTATAAGGATCTTCACAGGGGATGTTATGGGGCAGCTGGGTGGTAAGTCTCCCACAGGTGAGACTGGTCCCTGGAAGTCTATGGTGATGATGCAGGGTGTAGTTAAGAATTCAGTCACACACAATGCAGCTTCTTTTCATACCTTTAGTGGTAGATGGTTCAGCAGGTCCCGGGGAGCTGGTCGGGGTGGAGAATGCACATTCGGGTAACCGCTGAGCAGGTTAGAGGCCTCCTTTACTTCATATATATCTCTGAGTCCAAACTTGCATGAAGCGAAGTTAACTCTTTCAATAGCAACTACGCCCGGCCGACATAGTGGTAGAGCCTTTTCTGTGGTGAACTAAGTCTATTTCTGCAGCGTCCCGCTAGACTCCTGTTCTCCTGACTCCAGTTACGTATCGACACAATGGGCTGCCTTCTGCTACCTGTAGTCCAGAAAGCCTCCGGGTATCTTGTTACTATGCTTGAAACACTAGCAACGCTTCGGACTCCGGTGTCCGGTGGATTAGTGCAGGTAATCTGGTACCTGAAGCACTTCTCTGTCCTTCTCCACTGCGCCCTTCGCCCTGCTCTCGCTCTTAGCATAAGCACTTGTAGCTTTGATGGAAATGTCAGCTTTCTCCAGAGCTCGCTGAGCAGCTCTCAGTATCCTCCTTGTTTCAGCTTCTGTTGAGGTACTGATTAAGGGTAGCTCTGACTAGGCTAGGATGATTCACTCCACCCGTACTAGCCTCCACTTCCTTGTCAGGTGAGCTACGCTAGCTCTGCGAGGATTCAGTCCTCTCTCCTCTCCCTCCAAGTCCAGACTGAACTGGCACTGAACTGCACTGTCCTAAGACAGGAAACTGACTGATCTGAGCTCTTCTCAGACAGGAAACTTGAATGAACTCTGCTACGTGTCACTCCCTTTTATACCCCTAGTGGGTGTGTCTGAAAGTGTGAGTGAAGTGAATGGATAGCAAGCTTTTGCGGTTACCTTCCTGTGCATTTTCCTGGATATGTGTGCCTTACATAGCTGGGCCACACATCCCCCCTTGGTTAAACACAGCACTCCCGGGCTGTAAAAGAGAAAAAGAAAACATTTTTGTTTTGCATTAAACAACAACATTTTAACTCTTCCCATCCGGGAGGTAAGACTTCTTGAACATTACAATTTGTACATTAGAAAATTACAAAAGTATCAAAACATTTTCATTATACAAGACAAATTCTTGTGGAGGACCCGCACCAAAAACCTCCCACGTGGGTCCTGGGTGGGCTGCAGGACTTCTGACTGCAGACCTCACTCTAGGCCACACCATACGGGTTTTCTTCAGAGGTAGATAGTAATGGTTTCGTGTAAAACCAAGATAAGGCACCGTAGTGCAAACTATTTACAAAGCAAGTTCTTGGGCTGGCACAGTCCACAGCCACGCAGTCCATGCATGAGAAAAGGTACATTTCAAGACATATAAATAGAAATCACATTAAGACTTTTTCAAACTTTATACAATTATTCAGATGCAGTAAAACCCTGTCTGGGTCATGCTAAACTAGTTTACTAGGACTACTCTTGATAGCGAATTGGTAATCTTCCCTTAGTTGTTCGTTCTGACCTACGTGGTGTGGTGTCAGGTATAGTATTCTCTGGCCTATCTGTTCTGCGTACTGGCAAACGGTAATACTGTCTCAACCTTTCTATGGATCTGGCAAGCGTACTGGTGGCTGGGCGATGCGATTCGGTTTCACCAGGGGATTCCACTTCTTGAGGTGCTGCTTCTTGTGGTTCCGCTTCTTGGGGTTCCTCTGGTTGAGGTTCTGTTGGAACAGGTCCCTCTGGAACTGGCTCTACTGGCACAATTGGTATGACTGGATGTAGAGATTCTTCTTGCGGTTGATAAAACTGCAACACAGGAATGATTACGGCGTCTCCCAATCTGGGCCAATCCGCAGGTAAATCTCCCAAATCCGTATGTATGACCACTTCATCATCTTTTTTCTGAAGGAACAACAGGTTCTTCCTCACGAAGCTTTAATGGGCCAGGACACAACTTTAAATGATCTCTAGACACAGTTGCCGTCGTTTTCCCTCCATCCTTGCTGATGATACAGGTCTTTCTGTTATCAAAATTGGAATTTTGCACGACATATGGCTCTTGTTCCCACTGATCATCCAATTTGTGCATTCTTCTTTTTCTTTTTAGCACAGTTTCTCCAGGCATTAAAGGCTTAGCGGGAGCATTTTTGTTATAGTTCTTCTCTTGCTTTTCTCTTACTCTATTGAGACTGTCTTCCACGCAGGCTTGTACTCTCCTGTACTGTTCTTGTCGGTTGTGTCCCAATCTTCAGCACTGTCATCAGCCTCTGGTTCTACCACTCCCAGTTCCAAATCCATTGGCAGCCTTCCCGGTCTTGCTCTCATAAGGTAGGCTGGAGTGCAGTTGGTGGAGCTTACTGGTATGTGGTTGTACAAGTCAACCAGGTCAGGTAACAAGTCTGGCCACCGATTTCTTTCTTCCAGTGGTACAGTTTTCAGTAAATCCATGACAATGTGATTCATCTTTTCACAAAGGCCGTTGGTCTGAGGGTGGTATGGTGTTGTTCTGATCTTTTTACATCCATACAATTGACAGAATTCCCGAAACAATTCAGCTTCGAATGCAGGACCTCGATCAGTCAGTACCTGCTCTGGATATCCGTGTGGTCTGCAGAAACTTGCTTGGAAGACCTTGGCTGCTGTCTCTGCTGTCAGATCTTTGACAGGGGCGACCACCAGGAATCTGGAATAGTGATCCACCATGGTCAGGGCATATGAGTATCCTGACCTGCTTGGGGACAACTTGACGTGATCCAATGCTACGATTCCAGGGGACGAGTCGTCCGGATAGGCTGCAAGGGTGCCTTCTGACTACAGTAGTCTTTTCGTCTGAGGCCACAGGGTCCACAGTTCCGGCACCACTTCTCGATGGAGCTGCGCATCCCTACCCAGTAGAACCGACACCTCAACAGGGTCTCCAGCTTTTTCCAGCCAAAGTGTCCCGCTTGATCGTGGTAGGCTTCTAACACCATTTGGATGTCCGCTCTGGGGACCACTATCTGCCAAACCATCTCATGGGTCCTTGGGTCGACGTATCTCCTGCACAACTTCTCTCGGTATATGAACAACCGGCTTCTCTCATTCCACAGGAGCTTTGCTGGTATGGGTGCGTCTTTCTCCAAGGAGGAACCTTCCTGTTTTATCAACTCCTTGATACGGCTGACCACGGGATCGCTGTCCTGAGTTTCCTTCCAGCTGTGATGAGGTAAAGGGTTCAACATCTCACCACACTGCTTTCTGTAGACTCGTTGCTCTTGGACCATCCCATTTCGGTGGAACGCAGGTAGCTCGATTTCTTCCAGATCATCTGATTCTTCCTCCGTGTCAGATTCATGCGGCATTCTGGACAAGGCGTCCGCGTTAGCATTTTTACGGCCCGCTCTGTACTTGATGGTAAACTGATAGTTTGACAACCGAGCCATCCAACGTTGCTCCATGGCTCCCAGCTTGGCTGTTTCAAGGTGCGTCAAGGGGTTGTTGTCTGTGTACGCAGTGAACTTGTTGGAGGCCAGGTAATGTTTGAATCTTTCGGTAATGGCCCAGACCAGCGCTAGGAACTCCAGTTTGAAGCTGCTATAGTTTTCCGGGTTCCTCTCAGTTGGCCTGAGTTTTCTGCTGGCATATGCGATGACTTTTTCTTGGCCGTTCTGCTTCTGACTGAGGACCGCTCCTAATCCTTCGTTACTGGCATCGGTGTACAGCAGGAACGGTTGGCTGTAATCTGGGTAGGCTAAGATTTCATCGCCTGTCAGAATCTCTTTCATCTCTTTGAATGCCTCAGCTTGTTCTTTTCCCCAATTGAATGGAGGGTTTCTGCTCTTGAGAGGTTGTCCGACCAGGAGGTCCTGTAAAGGCGCCGCTTTCTTAGTGTAATCTTTTACAAACCTCCTGTAGTAACCTGTTAGTCCCAGAACTGACGCACCTCCTTTAGATTCTTCGGCTCCGGCCATTTCTGGATGGCTGTGACCTTCTCGGGGTCCGGCGCTACTCCTTCGGAACTGACAATATGTCCCAAGTACTGTACCTTCGTTTGAGCAGATGGCATTTAGAGGGCTTCAGTTTCATCCCATACTTGGACAGTGACTCGAATACCTCTGCCAGGTGCTTCAGATGATCTTCATATGTCTTGGAGTACACAATTACGTCGTCCAGGTACAGCAGCACAGTTTCGAAGTTGAGATGTCCCAGGCAGCTCTCCATCACTCTCTGGAATGTTCCTGGGGCACTGCTGAGGCCAAACGGCATTCTGTCAAACTCGCAGAGTCCATTGGGGTGGTGAAAGCAGTTTTCTCCGATCCTCCTCAGCCACAGCGACTTGCCAGTACCCACTAGTAGGTCGAGGGTAGAAAAGTAGTTAGCCGTTTTCAGAGCAGCTAAGGATTCCTCAATGCGTGGCAATGGGTATGCATCTTTATGTGTTATGCGATTTACTTGTCGGTAATCTACACACATTCTCATGCTACCATCCTTTTTCTTAACTAGAACTAGAGGTGCTGCCCAGGGGCTACAACTATCCCTTATCACCCCGGCTTCCTTCATGTCACGCAGCATTTCCTTAGCTTTCTGATAGTGGGCTGGAGGTATAGGCCTGTACCGCTCTTTGATGGGAGGATGGACTGCCTGTAGGGATATGATGCTGTACTCCCTTAATTGTCCCAAAGTCAAGTGGGTGTTTGCTAAATACTTGTGCGTACTCTTGTACCACCCGTAGTACCCCTGTTTCTGGTGGACGGAAGTGGTGTCTGTCCCTATATGAAGCTGCTGACACCAATCCGCTACCGGGGTTGCCGGATCATTATCCTCCGCTGGTTGGCGGGAGGCTAAGGACTCGGTTGTGAGGATAGAATTGTTATCTACGGCATGTAATTTAGCAACTGTGGCATAACGTGGCAAATTTACTTCATCGTCTCCCCAGTTGAGAAGTCGTACTGGTACTCTCCCATTTATTACTTCCACTACCCCTCTAGCATCATGAGTGTAGGTCTGTGCTCTGAATGATGGGGCTCTACTACTGCTTGGTAGTTCTGTCCTCTCAGACCTATGGCTGCCCTACACCATATTAACATTTCACTCATTGGGGGTATTACAATGGGATTCGAGTCTGTGACCCGTACATTACCGATTTCACCATCTGTAAGCTTCGCTTGCTGCTGGCACATCAGGGCCCGGATCTCCCTCTGGATCACTCCCTTCTGCTTTGGCTTGGCAACTTCAGCGAGCTGTTGGAGCAAAAACACAACTTCTCCCAGACAGTTACTGATAATGTTAGTACCTAATATCACATTTAGGCCATTTTCCTCATTTACAGTCCTGACTACTAGAAGTCCCTGATCCTTCAGCTCCACTCTGCCCACTTTTACGTCCACATTTTTGGCTCCGAGTACTTCAACAGGGAGACCATTGGTGGCGTACACTGTAAAGTCAGGGCTCGGGGGCTGGAGACTGTCCTTTGACCAAAATTTATTATAAAGGACATCAGGTATTATGGTTACCTGGGATCCAGTGTCCAGTAGTGCAGGAATTGCAATCCCGTCCAGAATGATGGACAGGTAGGGCCGTCCACCCACGAACCTGCGGTTCCAGTCTAAGGGGCCTGATGAGTTTACTCCTGGGTGTTGGCCCTCTGACCCAGGATCGGCTCGTTTAAAGGACATTGCTGAGCCATATGACCTTTTTGGTTGCAGCGGTAGCAGATGATCTCTCGGCGAGGATGGTGTTGATCAGGAGTCGCTCCTGGGGGTGGCGTGGTCCTCCTCCGGTGAGGCGACGTCCTCCATTTCCTCCGGTTCATCCAAGGGACATCCTCCGGACAGTCGGCTAATAGGATCTTTCCTCCTTCCTCTTTCCGCAGTTGCAGGGCATCCATTACAGTGGCCAAGTTCTTAGTCAGCTGGCGCACTTCTGAGCGCAGACATTCCAACTCACTAGGGGGGCCACCTGCGTTTTAGCTTCTGCCACCTGCGGGGAAAAGGTGGGTACTGCCGGCTTTAGAGTGGCTTCACCGGGTGATACGATTTGCCACCTCAGGCTTTTCCAAGGGTCGCAGTCCTTTTATTGCCATGTCCTTTAGGGCATCAAAGGTGGCATCTGGATGATCCAAGGACCACCAGTTTACAGTCCTGCCTTCCGCTGGAGACCTCAGTCCCCGCACGAAATTGCTCTTTCAACATTTGGCTCTCATCAATGGGACTTGTGGGGTTAGCCTGTTTAAGAGCTCGCAGGGCCCCCTGTAGTCGGCAGGCGTAGTCCCTAATACTGTCACCCGGTCTCTGGAAGCACTGATAAAATGCCATCCGGAGATCCGTTTCTGTGCGGTCCTCAAAGATGGCCTGTAGCTTTAAGAGAATCGCAGGTACCGACTCCTGGTCTGCAGTGGGCCAAGTCTCTACTTCTCTCTCAGCCGCACCAGCTAACTGTCCTATTACCACTGCAGCTTTTTGCTTTTCAGTCATTGAGTACATATCTAAAATACTACATATCTTCCGTTTAAATCCTGGCAGGGTGTCTGGCTCGCCGCTGTACTGGGGGAGCCACTTCACTCCAGGCATGTATGGGAGCGTTAGGGGCATAAGCGGGACCACCGGACCAGGTGAGGGGCCTGCACCCCCATCCTGCGGTACGAAGCCAAGCGGTGGGTTATTGGGGCCACCGGCTGGGACCGCTCCGTCTGCCGGTTGCTGCGACATATTGATGCCCCCTTGGTTAATCTGAGCCTACCTCTTTACAGGCTGCAGCGTCGCAGGCACAGCGGTGGAGACAGGACCTTTGTCGCTGGCGCTCTGATGTCAGAGCGTTCACTTCCTGTTTCACAGGACCTGCCGCCGCGTCAGAGTTGGGGGCGGGGCCAGGGAACCAGCGCGCTTTTTCAGGTACGCCCCCTTTCTTCACCAGCGCCTGAGGGGGCGAATATTGCGGTAAATATGGCGGTATTATGGCGCCAAACACAGCAAACAGTCTTTTTCACCAAACAGTTCAATATAGGCACACAGGACTCACAATTGCAAGTTTCGCATCCTGTTCGTGACGCCAAAATTAAGATGACTCGCTCCACAATTGTGGATACCAGGGCTATGGGGTACTCGGAGCCGAGCCCATTGATTTCTATGGGAGTTGTCACTGGCAGCGGGACTCGGTCCGTGGCCCTGGCGGTCATGCAATGGGGGATATTTACAGGGGATTATATGGATAGGTAGTTCGTGACGCCACCTGTGGTATCTGATCAATTGGACCAGCGCTGCTATAAGGATCTTCACAGGGGATGTTATGGGGCAGCTGGGTGGTAAGTCTCCCACAGGTGAGACTGGTCCCTGGAAGTCTATGGTGATGATGCAGGGTGTAGTTAAGAATTCAGTCACACACAATGCAGCTTCTTTTCATACCTTTACTGGTAGATGGTTCAAGCAGATCCCGGGGAGCTGGTCGGGGTGGAGAATGCACATTCGGGTAACCGCTGAGCAGGTTAGAGGCCTCCTTTACTTCATATATATCTCTGAGTCCAAACTTGCATGAAGCGAAGTTAACTCTTTCAATAGCAACTACGCCCGGCCGACATAGTGGTAGAGCCTTTTCTGTGGTAGAACTAAGTCTATTTCTGCAGCGTCCCGCTAGACTCCTGTTCTCCTGACTCCAGTTACGTATCGACACGATGGGCTGCCTTCTGCTACCTGTAGTCCAGAAAGCCTCCGGGTATCTTGTTACTATGCTTGAAACACTAGCAACGCTTCGGACTCCGATGTCCGGTGGATTAGTGCAGGTAATCTGGTACCTGAAGCACTTCTCTGTCCTTCTCCACTGCGCCCTTCGCCCTGCTCTCGCTCTTAGCATAAGCACTTGTAGCTTTGATAGAAATGTCAGCTTTCTCCAGAGCTCGCTGAGCAGCTCTCAGTATCCTCCTTGTTTCAGCTTCTGTTGAGGTACTGATTAAGGGTAGCTCTGACTAGGCTAGGATGATTCACTCCACCCGTACTAGCCTCCACTTCCTTGTCAGGTGAGCTACGCTAGCTCTGCGAGGATTCAGTCCTCTCTCCTCTCCCTCCAAGTCCAGACTGAACTGGCACTGGACTGCACTGTCCTAAGACAGGAAACTGACTGATCTGAGCTCTTCTCAGACAGGAAACTTGAAAATGAACTCTGCTACGTGTCACTCCCTTTTATACCCCTAGTGGGTGTGTCTAAAAGTGTGAGTGAAGTGAATGGATAGCAAGCTTTTGCGGTTACCTTCCTGTGCATTTTCCTGGATATGTGTGCCTTACATAGCTGGGCCACACACTACCATTCTCTGATTCTATGATAATGATTGACAGCACTAATTCAGTGTTGTGTTTTTTTAATTTCTGTGATTTGTCATAATAATTAAAAGTTATGTTTTATTCTGGGTTTTTATAAAGGATCTTTATTTGCCTTCGTCAGTTTGGTGCAAGACACGTTTCTGATGCCGGCGGATGCACCAGCGTTTAGGAGACGCCTCTTCAGGACAAGACTGCAGTCTTTTTCCTGAACCGACGTCGTTTGTTCTGCTGTCCCTCTGAGGTGGCTCCTCCACCAACATTTTTCCTTAGGCCGGCGTCACACACAACGACAAAAAATCGGTCCGTTTTAGACGGTCGATTGTCGGATCAAAATGCAAACATCACACATCCTTCTGGCATCCGATTTTCCTTCAAAGATGCGATTTAGTCGCATGTGTGTGTACCTTGTAACATCCGATTTTCATCCGACTTGCGAGATTTTCTCGCAGGCTTGCAAAACTGACATATTAATGGATCCAAAAGAATAGTATTTCAATCACAAAAAAAAGAATAGATATATACACATAGAACACATATATATATATATATATATATTATATATATATATATACATGTAATTGTGACATGTACATATACATATATTTATAGTTCCTAGACTTCTACATACTGTATTAGCCGCTAATTCAATTGCCGGCTTCTGTGAAATCACAGAAGCCGACATGAAATGATACATTGTTTCCACACAGTTAACCATGTAATTTCCTGTATTTTGATATTTGTTTAGAACTTACAATTACATGAGTGTATTTGTGCAAAATTTCAGACATGTAGGGGTTAATTAAAGGTGTAATTTCGTTGAAAAAAAAATGCGTGGGCTCCCGCTGTATTTTCTCCACCAGACAGACAAAGCAAAGCGAGTGGGGGCAGATAATAACAGCCTAGGGAGGGTACATTTTTTGTGCCCCCCCTGGCTACTAACATCTGCCCCCAGACACCCCAGAAAGGGCAAATCTATAATTAGATTCACCCTTTCTGGCACTTTGCCCGTCTATTCCCATTGCCCTGTAGCGGTGGCGAATGGGTTAATAATCTCACCTTACTGTCACCTTAGTATTGAAAGGTGACCTTAAGGCAGGTTAATAATTGAGAGCTGTCAATTAGACAACTATCAATTATTAATCCTATTGAAGTAAATTAAAAAAACACAGACACATTAATAAAAATTAATTTTAATGAAATAAAAACACATTTTTTTGACCATATTTTATTTTACACTTAATCCGTGCGAAGCCATTGATCTCCTAAAATAAAGATAAAAAAATAAAAAAACATTATTCTTACCTATTCCGCTGATCTGTCACGTCCCACGCTGTAATCCTTCACAAAGGGTTAACTAGCTTTGAGCCAAGCAGTGCAAGTAATCCTGCATGCTCAGCTCAAAGCTCCTGAATGAATAAGTTCCTCTCCTGGCGACAGGAGAGGATGTGTTTCATGAATGAAGCTTAATTGATTGTGTCCACTTTCCCTTTAGGTCAGGTCACTAAAGTTAAATTGCCAATAAATCAATTAAGCTCCATTCATGAATCTATTCCTCTACTTTCACTGGGAGAGGAACTTATTCATTCAGGGGGTTACAACTAGGAGACAGAATTATCTCCCTGCTAACTGTAACCTCTTAACCCTTTCTGATGGATTACAGCGTGGGACCTGACTGTACATCGGATTGGTAAGTATAATTTTGCTTTTTTATTTTATTTTTATTACAGGAAATGGTTTTAGCAGGAAAATAAAATATGGTAAAAAACTGTGTGATTATTTAATTAAACTTATTTTTTATTAAACTGTGTGTGTTTGATTTTTCTTTCATACAATAGGATTAATAATTGATAGTTGTCTAATTGACAGCTCTCAATTATTAACCTGCCTTAAGGTCACCTTTCAATACTAAGGTGACAGTAAGGTGAGATTATTAACCCATTCGCCACCGCTACAGGGCAATGGGAATAGACGGGCAAAGTGCCAGAAGGGCGAATCTAATTATAGATTTGCCCTTTCTGGGGTGTCTGGGGGCAGATGTTAGTAGCCAGGGGGGGCACAAAAAATGTACCCTCCCTAGGCTGTTATTATCTGCCCCCACTCGCTTTGCTTTGTCTGTCTGGTGGAGAAAATACAGCGGGAGCCCACCATTTTTTTTTCAACGAAATTACACCTTTAATTAACCCCTACATGTCTGAAATTTTGCACAAATACACTCATGTAATTGTAAGTTCTAAACAAATATCAAAATACAGGAAATGACATGGTTAACTGTGTGGAAACAATGTATCATTTCATGTCGGCTTCTGTGATTTCACAGAAGCCGGCAATTGAATTTGCGGCTATTACAGTATGTAGAAGTCTAGGAAATATAAATATATATATATATATACATGTCACAATTACACATATATATATATATATATATATATATATGTATTCTATGTGTATATATCTATTCTTTCTAGTCTTTATTAAAGCTGTCAGTGTGATTTTACAGTATAGCCGGGGATGAATTGCCGGCTTTTCTAAAGGACACCGATGCGATTTCATCGCAAGTCACACAGTGTGGTCCGTTTGTAATCCGATTTTTCATCGCTCCCATAGACTTGCATTGGCGATTGTCGACCGACAATCGGTGACAGTGGCAGCATGCTGCGATTGTACACGGACGTTTAAAACGGACCACAAAAAATCTGATACTGGGAGCTGCTCCATAGATCAACATACAGCAGACTGCAATGCGATTTTTCATCGCATTGCAGTCGTCCGATTCTGTCGCCAGTGTGACGCCGGCCTTATACTTTTAACGACAGACATCTTGCATCTTCCAAGTGAACAACCGAAGAATAGTGATGAGCGGGCATGCTTGTAACTACTCGGTACTCTCCCAAGAATCTCCCTGCTCGAGATGCTCAGAGCTCGCCGAGTATTTCCAGGGCTGCTCAGCTGGAGCTCGGGGCCCCGCTCTGCATGTTTGGCGCTGTTTAGAGAGTCAATGAACATGCAGGGATTGACTGCGACACATTGTAATGCCGCAGCCATGTTGGTTGGCATTACAGTGACTGGCTGGCCGCACAGCGTCATCAGCTCTATATCAGACCTGGCACCGCCATGATCGTCACAGTCACCTCCGGAATCAGGCAGTGTAGGGAGAGCTGCTGCTGAGCTAGGAGAGATTTGCTTGGTTCGTAGTTGGTGTGAGTATATCATATCTTATACACATATCCATCTCAACTAACAGTCCTTCTGAGGACTAACCCAGCTGCATAGATGTCAGTGCTGGGCAGGCAGGCAGTGTATGTGGGTATATAGATACCAGTGCTGGGCAGGCAGGCAGTGTATGTGGGTATATAAATATCAGTGCTAGGCAGGCAGTGTATGTGGGTATATAGATATCAGTGCTGGGCAGGCAGTGTATGTGGGTATATAGATACCAGTGCTGGGCAGGCAGGCAGTGTATGTGGGTATATAGATACCAGTGCTGGGCAGGCAGGCAGTGTATGTGGGTATATAAATATCAGTGCTAGGCAGGCAGTGTATGTGGGTATATAGATATCAGTGCTGGGCAGGCAGTGTATGTGGGTATATAGATATCAGTGCTGGGCAGGCAGGCAGTGTATGTGGGTATATAGATATCAGTGCTAGGCAGGCAGTGTATGTGGGTATATAGATATCAGTGCTGGGCAGGCAGTGTATGTGGGTATATAGATATCAGTGCTAGGCAGGCAGGCAGTGTATGTGGGTATATAGATATCAGTGGCTAGGCAGGCAGTGTATGTGGTATATAGATATCAGTGCTGGCAGGCAGTGTATGTGGGTATATAGATATCAGTGCTAGGCAGAGGCAGTGTATGTGGGTATATAGATATCAGTGCTGGCAGGCAGTGTATGTGGGTATATAGATATCAGTGCTGGCAGGCAGTGTATGTGGTATATAGATATCAGTGCTAGGCAGGCAGTGTATGTGGGTATAAAAGATATCAGTGCTGGGCAGGCAGTGTATGTGGGTATATAGATATCAGTGCTGGAGGCAGGCAGTGTATGTGGGTATATAGATATCAGTGCTGGGCAGGCAGTGTATAGTTGGGTATAAAAGATATCAGTGCTGGGCAGGCAGTGTATGTGGGTATATAGATATCAGTGCTGGGCAGGCAGTGTATGTGGGTATATAGATATCAGTGCTGGCAGGCAGTGTATGTGGGTATATAGATATCAGTGCTGGGCAGGCAGGCAGTGTATGTGGGTATATAGATATCAGTGCTGGGCAGGCAGTGTATGTGGGTATATAGATATCAGTGCTGGGCAGGCAGTGTATGTGGGTATATAGATATCAGTGCTGGGCAGGCAGTGTATGTGGGTATATAAATATCAGTGCTAGGCAGGCAGTGTATGTGGGTATATAGATATCAGTGCTGGGCAGGCAGGCAGTGTATGTGGGTATATAGATATCAGTGCTGGGCAGGCAGTGTATGTGGGTATATAGATATCAGTGCTGGGCAGGCAGTGTATGTGGGTATATAGATATCAGTGCTGGGCAGGCAGTGTATGTGGGTATATAGATATCAGTGCTGGGCAGGCAGGCAGTGTATGTGGGTATATAGATATCAGTGCTAGGCAGGCAGTGTATGTGGGTATATAGATATCAGTGCTGGGCAGGCAGTGTATGTGGGTATATGTGTAGCCCTGGTATTTAAGGTACACAATACCAGGAGGATGAGTGGAGAGGTAACGGTTAAGGGCTCTACATGCCACACATATACTTCGACACACCCAGCAGGGGTGTAGAGGGGTGTAGTTTTTAGCACAAGAGAGTCTAGTAGTGTCTCCTGAGGTGAAGGGAGGGAGAAGGAGTGCCTGTCTGGAGCACCAAGATTCCTGTCGATTCAGAGAGACAGTACAGTAGTGGAGGCTAGTACAGGTGAGCCAGTTCACCTTAGCCTAGTCAGTGCTGAGATTGAGAGTTTGAGCAAGTCGAAAGGCACAGTGGAAGGAAATCAGAAGTGCTTTAGGATTGAAGTATCCTGCACATTGTCACCGGTCACTGGAGACCGAAGCATCACTATAGCTTCACGCATAGTGGTAGAAAAACCAGAGGCTTACTGGACCTTAGGTAACAGAAAGCAGCCCTTGAAGTGTCAGTACGTAACAGGGGTCAGGTGGAATAGGAACTTTGAGCTAGGCCAAGCATAGAAGAACCTAGTTTCATCACTGGAAGGCTCCACCACAAAACTGACGGGCAGAACAGCTTTGAAATAGCTGGAGTTTAAGAGGAACTACGCTTTATGCTGGTTGGACTCATCATCATATTGGAAAGTAAAGGAGGCCCCTGCCTTGCTCAGCCGTTGCCTCAAAACTCATCCTCCATCAACCCCATCAGCCTCCCTGGGACCTGCCTTACCATCTAACAAGTAAAAGGTATGGAAAGACGCTGACGGTGTGAGACTGAGTTATTTAATTGCATGCCTGCACAACCCCACCATAACCATCGACCTGAGGGAAGAGTCCCACCTGTAGGGGACCCGACATCTAGCTGCCTCACCATCCCCTCAGAGATCTACAGCAGCGCTGGTAAAATTACCAGAGACTACAGGTGGCGTCACGAACTGTATATAAATCTATCCCCTGTAAATATTCCCCCAACATACGCCAGACCCCAGGGCCACAGACCGAGCCACAGCTACCTGTGACAAACCCCATAGACTTCCATGGGCTCGGCTCTGAGTACCCCATTGCCCTGGTAACCCACAATTGTGGTGGCGGGTCGACACTATAATAGATATCAGTGCTGGGCAGGCAGGCAGTGTATGTGGGTATATAGATATCAGTGCTAGGCAGGCAGTGTATGTGGGTATATAGATATCAGTGCTGGGCAGGCAGTGTATGTGGGTATATAGATATCAGTGCTAGGCAGGCAGGCAGTGTATGTGGGTATATAGATATCAGTGCTGGGCAGGCAGGCAGTGTATGTGGGTATATAAATATCAGTGCTAGGCAGGCAGTGTATGTGGGTATATAGATATCAGTGCTAGGCAGGCAGTGTATGTGGGTATATAGATATCAGTGCTGGGCAGGCAGGCAGTGTATGTGGGTATATAGATATCAGTGCTGGGCAGGCAGTATGTGGGTACATAGATATCAGTGCTGGGCAGGCAGTGTATGTGGGTATATAGATATCAGTGCTGGGCAGGCAGTGTATGTGGGTATATAGATATCAGTGCTGGGCAGACAGGCAGTGTATGTGGGTATATAGATATCAGTGCTAGGCAGGCAGTGTATGTGGGTATATAGATATCAGTGCTGGGCAGGCAGGCAGTGTATGTGGGTATATAGATATCAGTGCTGGGCAGGCAGTGTATGTGGGTATATAGATATCAGTGCTGGGCAGGCAGTGTATGTGGGTATATAGATATCAGTGCTGGGCAGGCAGTGTATGTGGGTATATAGATATCAGTGCTGGGCAGGCAGGCAGTGTATGTGGGTATATAGATATCAGTGCTAGGCAGGCAGTGTATGTGGGTATATAGATATCAGTGCTGGGCAGGCAGGCAGTGTATGTGGGTATATAGATATCAGTGCTGGGCAGGCAGTGTATGTGGGTATATAGATATCAGTGCTAGGCAGGCAGTCAGTGTATGTGGGTATATAGATATCAGTGCTGGGCAGGCAGGCAGTGTATTGCTCAGCCGTTGCCTCAAAACTCATCCTCCATCAACCCCATCAGCCTCCCTGGGACCTGCCTTACCATCTAACAAGTAAAAGGTATGGAAAGACGTTGACTGTGTGAGACTGAGTTATTTAATTGCATGCCTGCACAACCCCACCATAACTACCGACCTGAGGGAAGAGTCCACCTGTAGGGACCCGACATCTAGCTGCCTCACCATCCCCTCAGAGATCTACAGCAGCGCTGGTACAAATTACCAGAGACTACAGGTGGCGTCACGAACTGTATATAAATCTATCCCCTGTAAATATACCCCCCCAACATACGCCAGACCGCCAGGGCCACAGACGAGCCACAGCTACCTGTGACAAACCCCATAGACTTCCATGGGCTCGGCTCTGAGTACCCCATTGCCCTGGTAACCCACAATTGTGGTGGCGGGTCGACACATATATAGATATCAGTGCTGGGCAGGCAGGCAGTGTATGTGGGTATATAGATATCAGTGCTAGGCAGGCAGTGTTATGTGGGTATATAGATATCAGTGCTGGGCAGGCAGTGTATGTGGGTATATAGATATCAGTGCTAGGCAGGCAGGCAGTGTATGTGGGTATATAGATATCAGTGCTGGGCAGGCAGGCAGTGTATGTGGGTATATAAATATCAGTGCTAGGCAGGCAGTGTATGTGGGTATATAGATATCAGTGCTAGGCAGGCAGTGTATGTGGGTATATAGATATCAGTGCTGGGCAGGCAGGCAGTGTATGTGGGTATATAGATATCAGTGCTGGGCAGGCAGTGTATGTGGGTACATAGATATCAGTGCTGGGCAGGCAGTGTATGTGGGTATATAGATATCAGTGCTGGGCAGGCAGTGTATGTGGGTATATAGATATCAGTGCTGGGCAGACAGGCAGTGTATGTGGGTATATAGATATCAGTGCTAGGCAGGCAGTGTATGTGGGTATATAGATATCAGTGCTGGGCAGGCAGGCAGTGTATGTGGGTATATAGATATCAGTGCTGGGCAGGCAGTGTATGTGGGTATATAGATATCAGTGCTGGGCAGGCAGTGTATGTGGGTATATAGATATCAGTGCTGGGCAGGCAGTGTATGTGGGTATATAGATATCAGTGCTGGGCAGGCAGGCAGTGTATGTGGGTATATAGATATCAGTGCTAGGCAGGCAGTGTATGTGGGTATATAGATATCAGTGCTGGGCAGGCAGGCAGTGTATGTGGGTATATAGATATCAGTGCTGGGCAGGCAGTGTATGTGGGTATATAGATATCAGTGCTAGGCAGGCAGTCAGTGTATGTGGGTATATAGATATCAGTGCTGGGCAGGCAGGCAGTGTATTGCTCAGCCGTTGCCTCAAAACTCATCCTCCATCAACCCCATCAGCCTCCCTGGGACCTGCCTTACCATCTAACAAGTAAAAGGTATGGAAAGACGCTGACGGTGTGAGACTGAGTTATTTAATTGCATGCCTGCACAACCCCACCATAACTATCGACCTGAGGGAAGAGTCCCACCTGTAGGGGACCCGACATCTAGCTGCCTCACCATCCCCTCAGAGATCTACAGCAGCGCTGGTACAAATTACCAGAGACTACAGGTGGCGTCACGAACTGTAATAATCTATCCCCTGTAAATATTCCCCCAACATACGCCAGACCGCCAGGGCCACAGACCGAGCCACCGCTACCTGTGACAACCCCATAGACTTCTACGGGCTCGGCTCTGAGTACCCCATTGCCCTGGTAACCCACAATTGTGGTGGCGGGTCGACACAAAACTTTGGCGTCACGAACAGGATACGAAACTTGCAGCATTGCGAGCCCTGTGTGCCTGTGGAGTGTTTTGGTGAAAAAGACTGTTGCTATTGTTTGGCGCCAAATACCGCCATTTTGCCGCCATATTCGCGCCCTCAGGCGCTGGAGAAGAAGGTGGGCGTACCTGAAAGAGCGCGCAGAGTCTTGGACACGCCCCCGGTTCTGACTCATCGGCAGGTCCTGCGACAGGAAGTGAACGCTCTGACATCAGAGCGCCTGCGACGAAGGTCCTGTTCCCACTGCTGTGCCTGTGAAGTAGCAGCATCTGAAACCGGTAGGCTCCGTTTAACCAAGGGGGCGCTAAGATGTCACAACAACCGGCCGACAGTGCGGCCCCAGCCGGAGGCCCCAATCCCGCACCGCCTGGTATTGTAGCGCCAGATGGGGGCAGGTCCAGCACCCAGTCCGGTAGTCCCGATCATGCCACTAACGCTCCCATATATGCCTGGGGCGAAATGGCTTCCCCAGTACAGCGGTGAGCCAGGCACATTAGCAGGCTTCAAGCGGAAGTTATGCAGCATCCTAGAAATGTACTCCATGCCTGAGAGACAAAAAGCTGCTGTGCTAATAGGGCAGCTAACTGGCGCTGCTGAGAGGGAAGTGGAGACTTGGGATACCGTTGATCAGGAGTCGGTACCTGCGATCTTCCTAAGCTGCATGCCATATTTGAAGACCGCACAGAAACGGATCTCCGGATGGCCTTCTATCACTGTTCACAACAGCCAGGTGACAGCATCCGGGACTACGCTTGCCGACTACAAGGAGCCCTGAGAGCTCTTAAGCAGATTAATAATTTAAATGCTATCGATGAGAATAAAATGCTGAAAGAACAATTTATCCAGGGATTGAGATCCCAAGAGGAACGCAGAACTGTAAACTGGTGGTCCTTAGATCATCCGGATGCTACCTTTGATGCCCTAAAAGACATGGCAATAAAAGGGCTGCGGCCCCTGGGCAAACCTGAGGTGGCAACCCAACATCATCAGGGTGAAGTCACTCTGGAACCGGCAGTAACCCCCTGTTCCCCGTTAGTGGCCGAAACCAAAACGCAGGTGACACCTCCCAGTGAATTGGATTGTCTGCGCTCAGAGGTGCGCCAGCTGACTAAAAATCTGGCTGCTGTAATGAGTGCCCTGCAGCTGCGGAAAGAGGAGGAAGGGAAGATCTTGTTAGCTGACTGCCCAGAAGACGTCCCGTGGATGCACCGGAGAAGAAAGAAGACGTCGCCCCCCCGGAGGAGGACAACGCCACCCCCAGGAGCGACCTCTGATCAACACCCTCCTCGTCGAGAGATCATCTGTTATCGATGCAACCGGAAAGGTCATATGTCTCCACAGTGTCCTTTAAACGGGCAGAACCTGGGTCCAAGGGCCAACACCCAGGAGAATACCCGTCAGGCCCCTTAGACTGGAACCGCAGGTATGTGGGTGGGCGACCCTACCTGTCTATCATCCTAGATGGTATTGCAGTTCCGGCATTGTTAGACACTGGGTCCCAAGTGACCCTAATACCTGATGCCCTATATACTAAGTACTGGTCAATGGACAGTCTTAATCCCCCGAGCCCTGACTTTACCGTATATGCTTCTAATGGTCTTCCTGTAGAAGTACTCGGGACAAAATGTGTAGATGTAAAGGTGGGCAGAGAGGAGTTGAAAGACCAGGGGCTTCTGGTAGTAAAGACTGCAAATGAGGAGAACGGTTTAAATATAATTTTGGGCACTAACATTATCGGTAATTGTTTGGGAGAAGTTGTGTTCTTGCTCCAACAGCTCGCTGAGATTGCCCGACCAAGGCAGAAAGGAGTAATCCAAAGAGAGATCCGGGCCCTGGTGTGTCAGCAGCAAGCGAAGCTTACAGACGGCGAAATTGGTAATGTACGGGTCACTGACTCGGATCCTATTGTGATACCCCCAATGAGTGAAATGATTATCTGGTGCAGGGCAGCCATAGGTCTGAGAGGACAGAATTACCAAGCTGTAGTAGAACCCCACCATTCAGAACATAGACCTACACTTATGACTGCTAGGGGAGTAGTAGAAGTGGTGAATGGAAGAGTACCGGTACGGCTTCTCAATTGGGGAGATGATGAGGTAAACTTACCCCGTTATGCAACCATTGCTAAACTACATGCTGTCGACAATAATTCTATTCTTCCGGCTGAGTCCTTAGACTCCTGTCAAATAGCGGAGGACAATGACCCAGCAACTCAGGTGGCGGAATGGTGTCAGCAACTCCATGTTGGGACGGACACCACTCCCGCTCACCAGAAGCAAGGGGTATTACGGGTGGTGCAAGAGTATGCCCAAGTGTTTAGCAAGCACCCACTTGATTTTGGGGTAATTAAGGAGTCCAACATCATATCCCTACAGGCAGTCATCCTCCCATCAAGGAGCGGTATAGGCCTATACCCCCAGCCCATTATCAGAAGGCTAAAGAAATGTTGCATGATATGAAGAAAGCCGGGGTGATAAGGGATAGTTGTAGCCCCTGGGCAGCCCCTCTAGTTCTGGTTAAAAAGAAAGATGGTAGTATGAGAATGTGTGTGGATTACAGGCAGGTGAACCGCATAACACACAAGGATGCATACCCGTTACCACGCATAGAAGAATCATTAGCTGCTCTGAAAACGGCTAACTACTTTTCTACCCTTGATCTGACTAGTGGTTACTGGCAAGTGGCTGTGGCTGAGGAGGATCGTGAGAAAACGGCTTTCACCACCCAATGGGGCTCTGTGAGTTTGACAGAATGCCGTTTGGGCTCAGTAGTGCCCCAGGAACATTTCAGAGAGTGATGGAGAACTGCCTGGGACATCTCAATTTTGAAACCGTGCTGCTATACCTAGACGACGTCATCGTGTATTCCAAGACTTATGAGGATCATCTGAAGCACCTGGCAGAAGTATTCGAGTCCCTGTCCAGGTACGGGATGAAATTAAAACCCTCAAAATGCCATCTACTCAAACAGAAGGTACAATACTTGGGGCACATCGTCAGTTCGGAAGGAGTAGCGCCGGACCCAGAGAAAGTCACTGCCATCCAGAAGTGGCCGGAGCCGAAGAACCTTAAGGAAGTGCGACAGTTCCTGGGACTAACGGGTTACTACAGGAGATTCGTGAAAGATTACACGAAGAAGGCAGCTCCTTTACAGGACCTCCTAGTAGGACAATCCCTAAAGAGCAGAAACCCTCCCTTCAATTGGGGTAAGGAACAGGCTGAAGCATTCCAAGAGATGAAAGAGATCCTTACAGGTGATGAGATCTTAACCTATCCTGATTACAGCCAACCGTTCCTGTTGTACACCGACGCCAGTAATGAAGGGTTGGGAGCAGTTCTCAGTCAGAAGCAGAATGGCCAAGAAAAAGTCATCGCATATGCCAGCAGAAAACTCAGGCCAACTGAAAGGAATCCGGAAAATTATAGCAGCTTCAAGCTGGAGTTTCTGGCGCTGGTCTGGGCCATTACTGAAAGATTTAAGCATTATCTGGCCTCCAATCGGTTCACTGCGTTTACAGATAACAACCCCTTAACGCACCTGGAAACCGCCAAGCTGGGTGCCATGGAGCAGCGATGGATGGCTCGGTTGTCCAATTACCAGTTTACTATCAAGTACCGGGCAGGTCGAAAGAATGCTAATGCTGACACATTGTCCCGAATGCCGCATGACTCTGATACGGAAGAAGAATCGGACGACCTGGAAGAAATTGAGCTACCTGCGTTCCATCGAAATGGGGTAGTCCACGAGCATCGAGTCAACAGAAAGCAGTATGGTGCAACATTAAATCCTTTACCCCATCACAGCTGGAAAGAGACTCAGGACAGTGATCCAGTGGTCAGCCGCATCAAGGAGTTGTTAAGACAGGAAGGCTCCTCTTTGGAAAAGGATGCACCTATGTCAGCCAAGCTCCTGTGGAACGAGAAAAGCAGGTTGTTCCTATACCGTGAGAAGTTGTGCAGGAGATACGTCAACCCCAGAACCCATGAGATGGTCTGGCAAA
>JARQOD010000405.1:112319-156809 GCA_033576555.1 Oophaga sylvatica | reverse complement strand
CCATGGAAGTCTATGGGGTTTGTCACAGGTAGCGGTGGCTCGGTCTGTGGCCCTGGCGGTCTGGCGTATGTTGGGGGAATATTTACAGGGATAGATTTATATACAGTTCGTGACGCCACCTGTAGTCTCTGGTAATTTGTACCAGCGCTGCTGTAGATCTCTGAGGGATGGTGAGGCAGCTAGATGTCGGGTCCCCTACAGGTGGGACTCTTCCCTCAGGTCGATGGTTATGGTGGGGTTGTGCAGGAATGCAATCAAATAACACAGTCTCACACATCAACGTCTTTCCATACCTTTTTTTACTTGCAAGATGGTTAGGCAGGTCCCAGGGAGGCTGATCCAATGGAGAATGTGTTTTGAGTTAGCAGCTGGACAAGTTAGGGGCCTCCTTTACTTTCACTAAGATGAGTCCAACCAGCATGAAGCGTAGTTCCCTCTATAAACTCCAGCTATTACAAAGCTGTACTGCCGGTCAGTGTTGTGGTCGGAGCCTTCCTGTGAGAGAGCTGAGTTCCTATTCTTGCTGATCAGGCTCAAGGTTCTCACTCCCCCTGACCCCAGTTACGTACCGACACTCCAGGGGCTGCTTGCTGTTACCTAAGGTCCAGTAAGCCTCTGGGTTTTCTACCACCATGCGTGAAGCTATAGTGGTGCTTCGGTCTCCAGTGACCGGTGACAACGTGCAGGACTTCTCCAATCCTATAGCACTCAGAATTCCTACCACTGTGCCTTTCGCCTTGTCCGCGCTTGTAGCATAAGCATTTCTCACTTCAAAGGTTATAAAAGTCAATCCCTTTCTTAACTTCTTTCTTGAGCTTGTTGCCAGAATCTCAGTAATCTTCTAGGCAGGAGCACGTCTCTGAACCTTCACCGTCCTTGGGACAGGAGACTGAAGTATATCTGCAACTCACTTCTCTCTTCTTAATAGAATGTCTCAGTCTGTCTATCAGTGGGGCACAGCTCTGACCAGGCTGAGGTGAACTGGCTCACCTGTACTGGCCTCCACTTTCTGAACTGCACACAGATTGCACTCAGCTCTGCTGCTGACTGACTAGACCTCTGAATGACTGCACTGAATAACACTCGAACACTCCCTGACGAATGGCTAAATACCCTAAGGGCGTGTCTAAGTGCGTGTTGAAATGAATGTTCATTGAGCATTAAACTGCTAACTCTCCACACATTCTCCAGGGTACTGCGTGTGCCTTCACACCAGGCTACACAGATGCGGGAGGTGGGAGTAACGCCGAATATTCCTGCAAATGTGTTGCTTGGGACCGATTTGGGGCGGCTAGTGTCCCAGTATGTGGCCACTGAACCCCCAAGTCCGGCTCCCCAAGAATGTCATGACTCTACTGTGAATGCTAATGTTAATGTATTGAATGTGCCTCCAACAGTGGAGGAGGGAGTGAAACCTGATGGTAAGCCATGCACTGACACTACACACACAGGGCTCACAGTGAGGACAGGTGAGGAGGCTGTAGGGGAGAGCTCAGAGGTGGAGGGAGGGGCTGCTATGGGCAGTGTAGGGCCCCTAAGTGAATCCAGCCTGCTGAGTCTAGGGCCCCTGCAGGAAGAGGAACAGGCCATGGGGAGAGGGGGTGTCCCGGGAGAGGAGCCACCAGGTAGGACCCCAGGTCAGGAGTTCCCCACATCCGGGATGTCAGGAAGTCAGGGAAGTCTGCCTGACCCGGCGACTTGGTCAGAGGGGGAGGGAAAGCAGGCGCTACCCGTGGTCTCAGCGGTCGTGGCCGCTGTTACCAGGAGTGGGAGCGCTGAAGCCCAAGGAGCCTCACGGAGGTCCGACGGTTTCCCCCTCTCTGACCAAGTGGCTGCCGAGTCAGACAGTAGCCAGGAGACAGATCCCGGGGAACTGACAGAGGACAGGGCAGTTTCATCAATTCTTGCCATATCTAGTCAGGGATTTCAGGCAGCGTTGGAAGCTGACCCTAGCCTGAAGACTCTCAAGGAACAGGCGGCACAGCCTCCCCTGGAGTCCGACCGCGAGCGAGTGGTCTGGGACCAGGGACGGCTGTACCGGGTAACGGTCCAGCAGGGTTCACCGGAGGCGTGGCCCAGGGACCGACAGTTAGTGGTGCCCCATCCGTTCAGGGCGGAATTGTTGCGGATCGCACACGAGATTCCAATGGCCGGACACTTAGGGATCACTAAAACCAGGGCCAGGCTAGCTCAGCATTTCTACTGGCCTGGAATGAGGACCGAGGTGATAGCCTACTGCCGTTCGTGTGACACCTGTCAGAGGGTGGGGAAGGCGGGGCCGCGCCCCAAAGCCCCACTGGTAACTCTGCCCATCATCGAAGAGCCTTTCTCGAGGGTGGCTGTGGATCTCATTGGACCTCTGTCCACTCCCAGCCGCTCCGGGAAATGCTTCATACTAACGGTAGTGGACTATGCCACCCGGTACCCGGATGCGGTAGCTTTGTCGTCCATTCGGGCCGATAAAGTGGCCACTGCCTTACTGGAGATTTTCTCCAGAGTGGGGTTTCCCAAGGAAATGCTCACCGACCGAGGGACCCAGTTCATGTCGCAGCTGATGGAGTCTCTCTGTAAGCAGGTACAGGTGCAACATCTGGTGGCCAGCCCGTATCACCCACAGACCAATGGCTTGTGTGAGCGGTTCAATGGCACCTTAAAGCAGATGCTGAAGATGTTGGTCGACTCCCACGGGAGAGACTGGGAGCGGTATCTCCCACACCTGCTGTTTGCCTACCGGGAGGTTCCACAGGCCTCAACGGGGTTCTCCCCCTTTGAGCTCCTGTACGGGCGACGTGTACGGGGGCCCCTTGCTCTGGTGAAGGAAGCATGGGAAGGGGATTTAGCCACCCCTGGAGTGTCGGTCATTGAGTATGTCGTGCGCTTCCGGGACCGAATGATGGCCTTGACACGGCTGGTGCATGACAATATGGCCCAAGCTCAGGCTGACCAGAAGCGATGGTACGACCAGAATGCTTGTGAGCGGACCTACCAGGTGGGTCAAAAGGTGTGGGTACTGGTCCCCGTACCACAAAACAAGCTTCAGGCGGCCTGGGAGGGTCCATACCTCGTGCACGAGCAGCTCAACGCCGTCACCTACCTGGTCACCCTGGACCACGCCCGTGGAAGGAGGAAGGCCTTCCATGTGAACATGATGAAGGCCCATCATGAGCGGGAGGCTTATGCTCACCCAGTGTGCAACCTTCCAGAGGAAGGAGAGGACAGAGAGTCAGAAATCCTCATGGATCTGCCACCCTAGCCAAAGAGAGGGTGCGGTAGGGCGCACGGGGGAACACAGGAATGTGATACCCCCTAGCGCCCTCAAAAGCAGGGAGGTGTAAGGAAAAGGTTGTCGCCATTTTGTATAGGGCCTGTACCAGCCTCCATTTTGTCAGTTCACACAGCCACAGACTTTTAGCTACACATTGCCTATTAGCATATCCAGTACGACAGGTTTTGATGTCCACTAGGAATCAATAGGCCTTTACATGCTAATTAGTTTAGGCCAGTGACTGAATGAGATGGTCAGTCGTATGGTAAATAGCCCAAGCTCAGGCATTGTTTCCTGCTCCATATGAATTGCAGGCCAATTAATATGCGTGCTTCAAAGCAATGGGGATGGGCCTAGCAGGTCTAAGAACCAGCCATGACCAGGCTGCTGGTTTCATTCCATTTCACACACAGAAGCCAAGAAGATGGTCTAGGAAAGACCAAGGGACTATTCAGGAACTGAAGACTGTACCTGGGAATGGCAGAGCCAAGGCCTTCCCATGACCATAATACCCGGTAATATTGATCCATAGCTTATACCTTTAAGCCTTGTACATTATTGTTGTATTTTTACTCTGACTGCCATTCCATTGTAGTTACGTTGTATAGCTTTACTGTATATTTCTGTAATTATCTAGTGCGCCCTTAAGGCAAATTAAACCATAAAATTAATCTTGGGCTGATGCTTTTACTCTGATCACGAATCTTAGAATACCCAGTGGGTAGCAGGACACCTTCCCCGGCGGCCATTTGCTCTAGGTGCAGTTCTCTTACTGACCTGAGAGACAAAGGGGGGCGCCGGAGAGCTGTACCTGTGGAGTTACGTCCCATTGGTGACGTGGGAGGAAAGGGATCGTCCGTCACATTTGGTAGCGGCGGTGGTATCAGAAGCTGTGATACCCGGGCTACCGTGTGGCGGCCGGCTGAGTTCCTCACAACACCCATTCCTCATAAAAGCAGGACAGTTGTGGGCCGCGCCCCCTATGCAGAGCCAGACACAACTCAGCACAGAAGGACACCTGACAATGGCTGCAGCCTCAACACACGCAGTAAGTCATGCACCACTGCAGACGACTTTGCAACCTACGGGTAGCTTCTACAGCAGGCCAGGGACCGCACATGCGGGTGGTCATGCAACGCAGCGGAGACACTCACGCAAGTACGGCTGCGCAACAGAGCTGGGAACTGAGCAGCATCCATACAGGTAACAGACAACAGTATCCCAGCTGATAAGGGGGAAAGAAGCAAAAGGGTTAAAGCAAAGACATGCAAAGTAACGCTGGAAAACAAGGTACAGATAATACCAGCGTTACAAGAAGCGTACAGCTGTATACAGTCTAGAGATAATTGTAAATATCCGTATATATTTCCAGAGTCAGACACAGACTCTCACATGCTCAGCATGGATTACACCAGAATATAAAAAGCAGAAAAAGGGTAATGTACAGTCAGGGCCAGAAATATTTGGACAGTGACACAATTTTCGCGAGTTGGTCTCTGCATGCCACCACATTGGATTTGAAATGAAACCTCTACAACAGAATTCAAGTGCAGATTGTAACGTTTAATTTGAAGGGTTGAACAAAAATATGTGTTAGAAAATGTAGGAATTGTACACATTTCTTTACAAACACTCCACATTTTAGGAGGTCAAAAGTAATTGGACAAATAAACATAACCCAAACAAAATATTTTTATTTTCAATATTTTGTGGCGAATCCTTTGGAGGCAATCACTGCCTTAAGTCTGGAACCCATGGACATCACCAAACGCTGGGTTTCCTCCTTCTTAATGCTTTGCCAGGCCTTTACAGCCGCAGCCTTCAGGTCTTGCTTGTTTGTGGGTCTTTCCCTCTTAAGTCTGGATTTGAGCAAGTGAAATGCATGCTCAATTGGGTTAAGATCTGGTGATTGACTTGGCCATTGAAGAATGTTCCACTTTTTTGCACTCATGAACTCCTGTGTAGCTTTGGCTGTATGCTTGGGGTCATTATCCATCTGTACTATGAAGCGCCGTCCAATCAAGTTTGCAGCATTTGGCTGAATCTGGGCTGAAAGTATATCCCGGTACACTTCAGAATTCATCCTGCTACTCTTGTCTGCTGTTATGTCATCAATAAACACAAGTGACCCAGTGCCATTGAAAGCCATGCATGCCCATGCCATCACGTTGCCTCCACCATGTTTTACAGAGGATGTGGTGTGCCTTGGATAAATGTGCCGTTCCCTTTCTTCTCCAAACTTTTGGCTTCCCATCATTCTGGTACAGGTTGATCTTTGTCTCATCTGTCCATAGAATACTTTTCCAGAACTGAGCTGGCTTCTGGAGGTGTTTTTCAGCAAATTTAACTCTGGCCTGTCTATTTTTGGAATTGATGAATGGTTTGCATCTAGATGTGAACCCTTTGTATTTACTTTCATGGAGTCTTCTCTTTACTGTTGACTTAGAGACAGATACACCTACTCCACTGAGAGTGTTCTGGACTTCAGTTGATGTTGTGAACGGGTTCTTCTTCACCAAAGAAAGTATGCGGCGATCATCCACCACTGTTGTCTTCCGTGGGCTCCCAGGTCTTTTTGGATTGATGAGTTCACCAGTGCTTTCTTTCTTTCTCAGGATGTACCAAATTGTAGATTTTGCCACTTCTAATGTTGTAGCAATTTCTTGGATGGTTTTTTTTCTGTTCTTGCAGCTTAAGGATGGCTTGTTTCACCTGCATGGAGAGCTCCTGTGACCGCATGTTTCCTTCACAGCAAAACCTTCCAAATGCAAACACCACACCTCAAATCAACTCCGGCCCTTTCATCTGCTTAATTGAGAATGACATAACAAAGGGATTGCCCACACCTGTCCATGAAATAGCCTTGGAGTCATTTGTCCAATTACTTTTGGTCCCTTTAAAAACAGGGTGGCACATGTTAAGGAGCTGAAACTCCTAAACCCTTCATCCAATTTTAATGTGGATACCCTCAAATGAAAGCTGAAAGTCTGAACTTCAACTGCATCTGATTTGTTTTGTTTCAAATTCATTGTGGTAATGTCTAGAACCAAAATTAGATAAATGTTGTCTCTGTCCAAATATTTATGGACCTAACTGTATCAGAAGCATACAGCTGTATACAGTGTAGGGGTAATTGTTAATCTCCGTTTATATTTCCAGAGTCAGACACAGACTCTCACAGGCTCAGTATGGATTACACCAGAATATAAAAAGCAGAAAGAGGGTAATATATCAGAAGCATACAGCTGTATACAGTCTAGGGATAATTGTAAATATCCGTATATATTACCAGAGTCAGACACAGACTCTCACATGCTCAGTATGGATTACACCAGAATATAAAAAGCAGAAAAAGGGTAATGTATCAGAAGCATACAGCTGTATACAGTGTAGGGGTTATTGTTAATCTCCGTTTATATTTCCAGAGTCAGACACAGACTCTCACAGGCTCAGTATGGATTACACCAGAATATAAAAAGCAGAAAAAGGGTAATATATCAGAAGTATACAGCTGTATACAGTCTAGGGATAATTGTAAATCTCCATATATATTTCCAGAGTCAGACACAGACTCTCACAGGCTCAGTATGGATTAGACCAGAATATAAAAAGCAGAAAAAGAATAATGTATCAGAAGCGTAGTGTACAGCTGTATACAGTCTAGCGGTAATTGTAAATCTCCTTATATATTTCCGGAGTAACACACAGACTCTCACAGGCTCAGTATGGATTAGACCAGAATATAAATAGCAGAAAATGGGTACTGTATCAGAAGTTACCAGGTGTATATAGTGTTGGGGTAATTTTAAATCTCCGTATATATTTCCGGAGTGACACACAGACGCTCACAGCTCAGTATGGATTAGATCAGAATATAAAAAGCAGAAAAAGGGTACTGTATCAGAAGCGTACAGCTGTATACAGTGTTGGGGCAATTTTAACTCTCCGTATATATTTCCGGAGTAACACACAGACGCTCACAGGCTCAGTATGCCTTAGACCAGAATATAAAAAGCAGAGAAAGGGTACTGTATCACAAGCGTACAGCTGTATACAGTCTAGGGGTAATTGTAAATCTCCGTATATATTTCCGGAGTCACACACAGATAGTCAGCATGTATTTTTCCATGATACCAGCTGGTACACGGTAGTGTGTGAGGAGTGTACAGCTCTATACGGTGTGGGAAAAAATTTCCGCTCCGTCCAAAGCGCTGTGGTTCCGGACCGTGGAACCACAGCCTAAGGGTCTCTCTGGTGAGTTAATGAGGTCCTTGTGTTATTTGGCAAGGTGTTAAACAAAAGGAATTGTAAGATTTTTTATTTAAAGAAATTTTTTTTTGCGTGTGTTCAATACATTATTTTCTGCTGCCTTATTAATCAACTTGTTATAGACTAGGATCAGGGAGGGTAGAGTGTCATAAAAAATTTTTTAGTAGAAATTTACATCAGATAGGATTTTGTAAGTCTCTCTACAATAGTCCCTTTGGTTTTGAATCACTATAACCACCCCTTGTCTGCAGGGCCTGTTTTAGGCAAAGTGGGGCCCTAGCCAAAGTTTAAAATGTGGCCCCAAATGCTAACATATTGCACCATCACACAGAAGAATTTCGATTGTATTTACATGAGCTGAGTTCAGGCCAATAAATGAGTGTGATCGACAATACTGAAGTCGTTCAACACTTGTTTCCCGGCCTCTTTCCACCGTTTGAGAAAGAATGATGGGGACTGAATGATCACTAATGGATCATTAACAGATCACCATACAGTGTGATGTTATCAGCAGCACATCTACAGTTTACACCCCATAGTCCTCCATATAATATAATGTGCCCCATAGTCCTCCATATAGTATAATACACTACCCATAGTCCTACATATAGTATAATAAACTCCCCATAGTCCTCCATATAGTATAATACATTCCTCATAGCCCTCCATATATTAAAATACATTGCTCAGTCCTCCAAATAGTATAATACACTTCTCATAGTACTCCATATAGTATAATACACCGCCAGTCATCCATGTAGTACAATTCACTTCCCATAGTATAATGTACCCCATAGTTCTTCATATAGTCTAATGTATTCCCCATAGTCCTTGATACAGTATAATGAAGCCCACATATAGTATAATGCAGCCACCACAGAGTATAATGCAGCCCCCCTCTTACATTATAATGCGGCCCCTCCTTAGAATATATGGCAGTACCATGGTATTTAACACAGCACCACATGGTGTACAGCACAACCCCACATAGTATACAGCACAGCCCCACATGGTATACATCACAGCCCCACATGGTATACATCACAGCACCACATGGTATACAGCACAGCCCAACATGGTATACAGCACAGCACCGCATGGTATACAGCACAGCATCACATGGTACACAGCACAGCCCCACATGGTATACTGCACAGCAGCACATGGTATACAGCACAGCACCACATGGTATATAGCACCACATAGCATATAACACCCCCTCCCTAGAATGGCCCCATAGTCCAATACTCACTGTTACATTAAAAAAAAACACACTCCTCACCTCTCTTCGTGCCCGCGCTGCTCCCGGCTGTCGCCTGGCTCAGCCTGCAATGCCTGGTATCCAGTGAGTGCGCGATGACATCATCGCACACCCGCTGTGTTAGAGGCAGAGCAGGGAATGATGTGAGAGGGAGTGTCAGCTGATGCTCTCTCCTCCATCATTGCTTTGAACTGTATCAGCATTTATGATGCCAGTATAGTTCAATGCGGCAGCAGGAGGGGTCGGTGCTGGCGGAAGGCAGGCCCCCCTGCCTCATGGGCCCCATAGCGTCTGTGTGATGTGCCGTTAGCTGGGGGCCCCTGGGGGAGCGTGGGCCCTAGGCAGCTGCCTGGTCTACCTGCCCCTAAACTTGGCCCTACTTGTCTGATGACAGATTTTCATTTTGACTGAGAGAAAAAAGGGCATTCGTCTCTGATATCGTTAGATTATTTGTTTTATTGTAATGAAATCTACATGGTAAGCAGTGTCTCTTAGTATTGCAGAGGAATTGATCAATTTCTTCTATTTCTTTGTTAATGTTGAAATGTCATAGAATCATAGAATGGAAGAGTTGGAAGGGACCTCCTGGGCCATCTGGTCCAACCCCTGCTCAAAGCAGGATTCTCTAAATCATCCCAGACAGATGTCTGTCCAGCCTCTGTTTGAAGACTTCCATTGAAGGAGAACTCACCACCTCTCGTGGCAGCCTGTTCCACTCATTGATCACCCCTGTCAAAAAGTTTTTTCTAATATCTAATCTGTGTCTCCTCCCATTCAGTTTCATCCCATTGCTTCTAGTCTTTCCTTGTGCAAATGAGAATAAAGATGATCCTTCTACAATGTGACAGCCCTTGAGATATTTTTAGACAGCCATTAAGTCTCCTCTAAGTCTTCTTTTTTGCAAGCTAAACATTCCCAAATCCTGCAACCATTCCTCATAGGACATGGTTTGCAGACCAGTCACCATTCTGGTGGCTCTTCTCTGAACTTGCTCCAGTTTGTTGATGTCTGTTTTAAAATGTGGTGCCCAAAACTGGACACAGTATTCCAGATGAGGTCTGACCAAAGAGGAGTAGAGGGCAATAATGACCTCACGTGATATAGACTGTATGTTCTGTTGATACATCCGAGAATTGCATTTGCCTTTTTTGCTGCTGCATCACACTGTTGACTCATGTTCAGTCTGTGATCAATTAGTACAGTATACCCAAGTCTTTTTCACATGTGCTGTTACTTAGCCCTATTCCTCCCATTTTGTATATGCTTTTTTCATTTTTATTGCCCAGATGTAGTACTTTGCATTTTTCCCTGTTAAAATCCATTCTGTTAGTTGCTGCCCACTGCTGCAGTTTATTTATATCTTTTTGAATCCTCTCTCTCTCTTCTCTAGTATTAGCTACCCCTCCTAGCTTTGTGTCATCAGCAAATTTGATCAGTTTACCCTCAATTCCTTCATCTAAATCATTGATAAAGATGTTGAACAATACAGGGCCCAAAACGAGCCTTGTGGTACCCCACTTGAGACATTCTTCCAACTGGATGTGCAGCCATTTACGACCACTCTTTGGGTCCGATCACTAAGCCAATTATGAATCCACCTAACAGTTGCCTTGTCCATTCCATACTTAGTCATTTTTTCAATAAGGATTGTGTGAGATACTTTGTCAAATGCTTTGCTGAAGTCAAGATATACTATATCTACAGCATTTCCCTAATCCACCCAGTCAGTGATTCTGTCATAGAAGGAAATTAAGTTAGTCTGACATGACTTATTAGTTACAAACCCATGCTGACTCTGTTTAATCACTTCATTCTTATCCAGGTATTTGCACACATGTTCTTTAATAATTTGTTCAAAGATCTTTCCTGGTATAGAAGTCAGACTCACCGGCCTGTAGTTCCCTGGGTCCACCTTCTTCCCTTTTTTAAGATAGGAACAACATTTGCTCTTCTCCAGTTTTCTGGGACTTCTCCTGTTCTCCAAGAATTTTCAAAGATTATGGACAGTGGTTCAAGAATTTCTTCTGCTATCTCCTTCAGTACTCTGGGGTGTAATTCATCTGGACCTGGAGACTTGAATTCATCTAGGTTAGCTAGCTCACTGTCTTTCTGTTTATAGATATCCTGGGTTCTTCTATTCCTTTAATAGGACAGTGAAGATCAGTTGATGTTACATTTCCTTTCTGAGAGAAAACAAATGCAAAATAGGAATTTAAAAGTTCAGCCTTCTCAACATCCTGTCTTACCATTTCATCATTTTAATCCTGTAAAAATCCTATAGCATCTTTGACTTTTCTTTTACTTTTGACGTATCCCCAAAATCCTTTTTTGTTGCTTTTGACGTCACTTGCAAGCCTTAATTCATTGTCAGCTTTAGATAATCTGATTTGTGCCCTGCAGGTTCTGCAGACAGCATTATATTCTTCTTTAGATATGCCTCCTTCTTTCCATTTGATAAACATTTCTTTCTTCCTTTTTAGCATGTGTTTAAGTTCTGTGTTCATCCATCCTGGTTTCCTTAAATGCTTCCCATTCTTCCCTCTTTTCGGAATTGTTAACGATTGTGCTTTGAGAATCTCATTTTTCAAGATTTTCCATCCTTCCTGGACATTTTTGTCCTTAAGGATGTCCAGCCATTGGATCCCTCCAATTCTCTTTCTGAGTCCCTTAAAATCTGCCTTTCTGAAATCTAACCTTGACATCTGAGTCTTCACAGGTCTTCCTCCTCTTGTTATCCAAAATTCTAAAATAGCATGGTCACTACCTCCTAGGGTCCCAGCCACTCTTACCTGCTCAACCATTTCCTCCCTGTTTATAAGGATTAGATCCAAGGTAGCAGATCCCCTTGTTTTCTCCTCTACCTTTTGAAAGATAAAGTTGTCAGCAAGAGAGGATAAGAATTTCCTTGACCTGTTAGTTTTGCCTGAGAGAGATTCCCAACAAATGTCTGGATAGTTGAAATCTCCCATGACCACTATGTCATATTTTTTGGAGAACTTGGGCATTTGATGCATAAAGCGTTCATCCATATCTTCAGCTTGCATAGGTGGCCTGTAGTAAATGCCTACAATGGTGTCCTTTCCGTTGCTCTCTCCTTGTATTCTTACCCAAACAGTTTCCACAGAACTCCCAGTCTCTGAAGCGTCAATCTCTGTGCAGATATACGCTTTTCTAACATACAATGCGACACCTCCTCCTCGTTTATCAAGTCTGTTTCTTGCAAATAAGTTGTATCCTTCTAGCCTTGTATTCCAATCATGTGTATCGTCCCACCAAGTTTCAGTGATTCCAATGACATCATATTTATTTTCCTGCGTTAGTAGTTCCAGTTCTCCTTGTTTGTTGCCCATGCTTTGTGCATTCGTATAGAAACATTTTAGTTTGTGATTGGTTTCTCTTTCTTCAATATTTTTATTATGTAGATTTTTTTGTCTTTGTTCTTCCACTTCACTTCTAATAGCAGAAATCTCAATAGTATTTGTCAGGTGTTTGGCTTTTGCTGGCATTTTGCTTCCCTTCCCAAATTGTTCTAGTTTAAAGTTCTCCTGATGAGTGTAGCAAGGCGACTTCCAAACACATGTTTTCCAGTCTTCGTAAGGTGCACCCCATCTCTAGCAAGTAGTCCATCGTATACGTAATTCACTCCGTGATCCAAAAATCCAAATCCTTGCTGACGGCACCATCGACATAGCCAGTTGTTCACCTGCAGAATCTTCTTCCACCTCCTTGTTCCACGGACATCCACTGGAAGGATGTGAAATGCGCTCCCAGTTCTTTCACTTTCTTACCTAAGTTTTCAAAGTCACTGCAGATGGTTTCCAGGTCATTTCTTGCGGTGTCATTTGTCCCCACATGTATTAGCAGGAATGGGTAGTCATCTGTAGGTCTGAAGAGTCCTGATATCCTGTCAGACACAACTTTAATTTTTGCACCTGGAAGACAGCACATTTCTCTTGAGGTTAAATCCGGTCTGCAGATAGCGGCCTCTGTTCCTCTCAACAGGGAATCCTCCATGACAACAACTCTCCGTTCTTCTTCACAACAGTTTTCTTTATCCATTCAGGAGGACTCTGAGAGCGTACAAGGTTATTGTTTGTGGCCAAAGTCTTATCCTGATGTATTTCTTCATCTTTCTCCTGTGTGAGAGCCTGGTACTGGTTCCTGAGCAGTATTGGTGCGGACTGCCTCCCAATCCTCCTGCTTCTCTGGGTCACATGCTTCCATTCCTCTGTTTCTTCAGGTGCACTTCGAATTTCTTCTCTTTCTGTAACATGAAGAGATAATTCTGCTCTCTCTAAGAACTCTTCACCTTCCTTAATGGTTTTCAATGTAGATAACCTCTCTTCCAGATTTTGCAACTTTTTCTCCAACAGGGACACAAGCTTGCATTTCTGGCATGTGAAGTTTGTCTTTTCCACTGGTAAGTCTGTGAACATGTAGCAAGAAACGCAGCTCACCAAATGTCTCTTGGCCTCTTCCATGTTCTTATTATTCAAGAGATATTCAAGCGGTGAAATATATGCTGAAACTCGCGCGCGCGGTTTACTGATGTCCTCCTTTCCGCTGCAACGGCCAAAATCCAGTGTTCCTTGAGCTTGCAGAGACTCTTCACTTATCCCAGAAGGCACCGGGAATATGAAAATTCTCTCCTCGAGACTCCTCCCCTGGTCTTTTTAGTGTCAATTTTCTGATAAAGAGTAGGTTTGTAAATGTAAAAAATGTAGATATCAAAACTAAATCTAACTTCTACAGAATCTAACCTACAGAAAGCAAAGGGCATTACATATGCTATGGTTTTTTTTAACTCAATTTTTATATGTCTAGCCGATCATTCATTTATTCTTACACATTTTCTTTTTTTTTTCTCTCACTTGAACCGCAGTGTGTATTTAATATGGACAAAACAGAATTCATCATCTTTCCCCCATCTCACTCAACCCCCCCAATGGACCTATCCATTAAAGCAGGGGTCCCCAACCACCGGTCCGTGGCCCAGGACAGGGCCATTGAAGTTTTGTTGCCGGTCCGCGGAGCCACGGCTCAGAATGCTGGACACACGGGGAGCCGGCAGCTGCAGCACTGTAGTAACAGCTGCAGCCGCCGGCTTCCAGAAGACATCGATACTCACCTTCCGTCCCTGCATCCCTGTCCTGGCATGTCAGCTTCTTCCTGTGCGGAGCGGTCACGTGGTACCACTCATTAAGGTCATGAATATGGACGTGTCTCAACTCCCATAGGCGTGGAGGCATATTCATGACCTTAATGGGCGGTACCACGTGACCGCTCCGCACAGGAAGAAGCTGACGTGCCAGGATAGAGATTCAGGGAAGTTCAGTGACAATGTGAGGGTAAGTATGATGGGGAGGATGGGGGAGCCCAGCCATGCATACAAGGATGGGAGGGTGGGAGCGGAGACATGTATACAGGATGGGACAGGGGAGCCATGCATACAAGGATGGGAGGGTGGGAGCGGAGCCATAAATACAGGATGGGACAGGGGAGCTATGTATACAGGGATGAGAGGGTGGGAGCGGAGCCATGCATACAGGATGGGACAGGGGAGCCATGCATACAGGATGGGAGGGGGGATCGAAGCCATGCATATAAGATGGGAGGGTGGGAGCGGAGCCATGCATACAGGATGGGACAGGGGAGCCATGTATACAGGATGGGAGGGGGGAGCAGAGACATGCATACAAGGATGGGAGGGTGGGAGTGGAACCATGCTTACAGGATGGGAGGGGGGGAGCGGAGCCATGCATACAGGATTGGAGGGTGGGAGCGGAGCCATGCATACAGGATGAGACAGGGGAGCCATGTATACAAGGATGGGAGTGCGGGAGCGGAACCATGCATACAGGATGGGAGGGGGGGAGCGGAGCCATGCATACAGAATGGGAAGGGGGAGCGGAGCCATGCATACTGGATGGGACAGGGGAGCCATGTATACTAGGATGGGAGGAGGAGAGCGGAGCCATGCATACAGGATGGGAGGGGGGGATCGTAGCCATGAATACAGAATGGGAGGGGGGAAATGGAGCCATGCATACAAGGATGGGAGGGGGAGCGGAGCCATGCATACAGGATGGGACAGGGGAGCCATGAACACAAGGATGGGAGGGGGGAGCCGAGCCATGCATACAGGGTAGGACAGAGGAGCCATGCATACAACTGGGGGAGCCACACAGAGCTGGACAGGATAGGGAAACCACACATACGGGATAGGAATGAGGGGACAATGCATACCTAGCTTATACTCAAGTCGATAAGCTTACCCAGTTTTCCGTGGCAAAATTAGGTGTCTCGGCTTATACTCGAGTAAATACAGTATATATATATATTATATATATATATATTATATATATATTTTCAGTACTTTGTGGGTTCATCATACTATACATGGGGGATTATATGTGTGGGACCATCTTGCTATAAATACTACAACTCTGTCCATAGCCCGCCCCCATATGACCAAAGCCACGCCCTGCCGGGCCATGAAAAAATGGTCTTGCTTGAAGCAAGTCCCTGGTGCAAAAAGGTTAGGGACCACTGCATTAAAGTAAATGGCTGCTCACTCTCCCCATTCCCACAAGCTCACTGCCTCGGGGTAATCCTTGACACTGATTTCTCCTTCAAACCACATATCCAAGCCCTTTTCACTTCCTGACGACTTCAGCTCAAAAATATTTCCCAGATCTGTACATTCCTAAACCAAGAATCTGCAAAAATCTTAGTCCATGCCCTCATCATCTCCAGCCTTGACTACTGCAACCTCCTGCTCTGTGGCCTCCCCTCTAACACTCTCGCACCCCTCCAATCTATTCTAAACTCTGCTGCTCAACTAATTCACCTGTCCCCCTGCTATTCATTGGCCTCTCCCCTCTGTCAATCCCTGCACTGGCTCCCCTTTACCCAAAGACTCCAGTTCAAAACCCTAACCATGGCATACAAAGCCATCCACAACCTGTGTCCTCCATACATCTGTGACATCGTCTCCCGGTACTTACCTGCATGCAACCTCCGATCCTCACAAGATCTTCTTCTCTACTCCCCTCTTATCTCCTTTCCTACAATTGCATACAAGATTTCTCCAGCGCATCACCCCTACTCTGGAACTCTCTACCACAACATATCAGACTCTCGGCTACCATGGAAACCTTCAAAAAGAACCTGATGACTTACCTCTTCCGACAAGCTTACAACCTGCAGTAACCACCAATCGACCAAACCACTGCAGGACCAGCTCTATACTCGCCTACTGTATCCTCACCCATCCCTTGTAGATTGTGAGCCCTCGCGGGCAGGGTCCTCTCTCCTCCTGCACCTGTCGTGACTTGTATTGTTTAAGATTACTGTACTTGTTTTTATTATGTATACTCCTCCTCACATGTAAAGCGCCATGGAATAAATGGAGCTATAATAATAAATAATAATAATAATGTGCCTACCCAATGAACCATGTCACATCACACTGTCATGTATCTGTACCGGAGCTCTTTTTTTTTCACGATGTCCTCTATATAAACCTTTGTGAACCCTGTATATGCATATGTTTTTTGTTTCCTAAAAAGAAGTGGGCTACACTTTGAAACGCTTAGAGAAATAAAAAAAAGTACATTATTTTCAGCATTTGATGTTTCTTCATCACCTGGCAGCACGAACACACACCACAAACTTTCTATTGTTTACATGGCTACACATTGACAATAATAAAGGGCTCAGTAAATTGGAAAATAGACTATAAATCTTTCTGTTTAACCATCTGGGCCTGGACCCTTTCCAGGTTTCATCTCCCCAATGACAGCAGTCACATCCTCCAAGGTGAAATCTTCAAGACTTGTCAGAGCCTCAGCCCACAAGAGGAGGAGCTTATGTGTAAGGATATCTAATGTTATTTTCTCCTGAAGTTGGGGTTTAGGGAGATCTCTAAAGTGACCCCTAATATTATAGAGCAATTTATAATAGTTACTGAATTTAGACAGAAAATTCGATGTACTTTTTTCCTGTCATGATTCTGTTGTCGGGTATTCCGGGACCAGGTGCTCTTTCCCTGTCCCTAACACTATGGGGCGCTTCAGCTCACCCTTCTCCCCGGATTACTTCTGATGGCGAAGACGCTGGGGCCAATTACCTTGCCTTAACTCCTGAATCTGTCCTCAGTCTGAACCCTTTCCCAACCCAGGGAAGAGGGGAGTAGCAGTGTACTGTAATACACCAACCAGACTTAACAAGGTAATACGAACAGGGGTAATGGAAAATACCAATCATACAAATATACTCACACATATAACAGATGTATGCATCGGGGAGTGAAGTATGGAGTTAAATTAAAGTAGGATAAAAAGTGGAATTATCACACACTCAAAACCAAGCAACAGTGACAGATAAATCCACTAACCGCCCATTCAAATACTCACCAACAGCAACCTCCAGCCATGCAGCAAAAGCTAACTCTGACTATATGTGTTAGCCTGGACCCAGATTATATAGGAGATGAGAGTGGCTAACAGTGCACAGATGAGAGTCTTAGCTCCAAGAGCACTTAAAAGAACAGATTAACCCCTGCACTGCCCAAAAAAAATTACACCGTTTAATATGAAGGTGAAGTGCTTCTATTCAGCTCAGGAGTAGAAAAAATCATATGCTATGGTCTTCTGGCTCCTCTCTGTCGTGGTATACCAATGACATTTCCCTTCTGAGTTATTAATAAAGGGGATATAGGTGGTTAGAGAGCTTGAATGTAATGCTTTGGATAGTAATTGTAATGGGCAGGGTGGTGGAACCACTGTGCCGAAGCCCAAGGATGACCTAGAGGGGCATGACTAGGAGCCTCAGCCAATCTGACCACGGATATACAGCAGCTGACAAGACTGAGATCCAAGGAGAGACAAGGGAGGTGGTCCAGGTGCTACTCCAGGACTGACCTTGGGTTGATGGCAGCTGACCCCTAGAAATGGGTAGCTGGGGCAACCCGAGGGAATGTCTAACGGATGCAGGCAGGCAGAGAAGATGACAGGAACCGCAGGAGCAGAGAGGACCAGCTGACAGAGAGATAAGCACTGGCAGGTGCAACTGGACCGGCTGCCATTGAGGTGAGAACTGGCAGGTGCAGTAGGCTGTGATACCAGCACTGGGACCTGAGAACGGTCAAGAGTGTTATGAACAAAGTCACAACATTGCACAGGCACCTCCTTGTTGGTGGAGGTGCTTGAAATAGTAAGTGACCTCCAGCTATTGGCTGGGGACACTTTAAGGGAATGTGCACAGCCCCTTTAAGAAAGAGGAAGTGTGCATGCCTGCCTTAAGCACAGTGCCTGGGGACCTGCTTGTGGTCCACGCACCCCGGCCAGCAGAATATCCAGAAGGAGCAGTACGGGAACTGCGTGTCATGGTCCATTCCGGAGTTTATTTTCTGCTGTCGTCTATTTCAGTCCATCACAGCCTGCTGACCAGTGTTAGTGATAGCTCAAGCTTCCAGTGTAGAGCCTCTGACCTTTGTACCTTGGTGGTCCTCCGCCTTTGACTTATTTTCAAGTGTAAGACCCAGACTGATTTCTGACCCTGTCTCTTGGTATCCATCTCTGCTGCTATGTTCTCTATCTGGCTTTTGATTCCCTGGCTTAAACCCCTCGACCATGTCTTCCATCTCACTTTTATGGCCCCCGCGCTCATGTTTGGCTTTTTGACCCTTGGCTTGCTATTTTGACTACATGTATTGCTGCTCCTTCTGCTACGTCTGCTTCTCATCATTTCTGAATCGGTTCGTCTGACCACTCTCTCATTACCTGTGACACCTGTGCTGTTGCTCTGTGTTGCTACGCTTAGTATGCAACCTTTCTTCCCTCACCAGCTCCCCTGGTGGAGGTTTCATTACACTGTGGTGGTGAGTACGCTGGTTTCTCTGCAGGGAGAGAGGGACTGCTGGCAGAGCTACAGTACCTCCCCTTATGCCCCCTCTTTTTTAAGCCTGACAGAAATTTCTCCAGGAGGAGAGGGGCATGAATATTCTCACTGGGCTCCCAGGACCTCTCCTCAGGACCAAACCCCATCCAATCCACAAGAAAGAAGGTCTTTCCGTTTACCGTCTTGGTGGCCAAAATGTTCTCTACCTCGGAAAAGTCCTCAGTGCTGACAGGAGCCTCAGTGGTATCAGAAACCTTGAAGAAATAACTAAGGAAAATAGGTTTGAGAAGAGACAAATGGAAGGAATTGGGGATTCGCAAGGAAGTCGGGAGTTTGAGTTTGTAGGCTACTGGATTAATTTGTTTCAACATCTCGAAGGGACCGATGAAGCGAGGACCCAATATATACAATGGTATCTTGAGATGGATATACTTAGATGATAGCCAGACCTTATCTCCAGGATGAAACAGAGGCAAATCCAGACGTCTCTTATCCGCATGTCTATTCATCCTCTCTGAGGATTTCACTAAGGACGCTTTGGTATCCTCCCAGATCTCAGAAAAGTTCCTGACGAGGGAATTGGAATCTCAGAGGTGACAGCCACAGGAAACGGGACTTTGGGTCTTGTCCGTAAACCACAAAAAAAGGAGATTTGGCAGAAGACTCACTCACATGGTTATTGTAAGAGAATTCGGCCCAAGGAAGGAGTTCAGCTCAGTCAGTGTGGTGAGCATTGACAGAGTGCCGGAGAAATTAGTTAAGATTGATTGACTTGCTCCACTTGGCCATTGGACTGAGGATGGTAGGAAGATGAGAAATCCAAAGTAACATCCAGTAGCTTATAGGTGGCCCTCCAGAAATGAGCACCTCTATCGCAGACTATGTGAATCAGTAGACCATGGAGGCAAAAAAATCTGAAGAATAAATTCTTTTGCCAGTACTGGCGCAGATGGATGACCAGGAAAGCAGGATAAAGTGAGCCATGAGAAACGATCCAGTGCCCAGATGACAATACTCCCAGCCGACGCAGATCCATGATGAAATCCATGGAGATATGCTGCCAGGAGGCAGATGGCACAGGCAAGGGAAGCAACTGACCGGTCGGAAGCTGTTTGGGAGTCTTATTGAGGGCACACAAGGGACAAGCAGAGACAAAATTCAAAATATCTTTGCGCAGGGTCGGCCACCAATAGTGTAGAGTCAGGTTCAGTCACGTAAGTCTTACTGGAGGGAAAGCGAGATAAATCCAGTGGAGCGACTGAGATTATTTTGGAAGGCTCGATGATGTGTTTAAGCTCATTCTCCTGGTCGAAGGCCTGGAAGAACTTGGAGAGCGCCTCAGCCTTAACATTTTTATAAGCTGGCCGAACATGGAGAGTGAAGTTGAAGCAAGCGAAAAACAAAGACCACCAGGCTTGCCAAGGGCTAAGCTGCTGTGCAGACTGTAGTTAAGCAAGACTCTTGTGGTCAGTGTTTATTACCACATGGTGCAACGTTCCTTCCAGCAAGTATCGCCACTCTTCCAGAGCCAGCTTGATCGCAAGCAGTTCTCTACCACCAAATAGAGTAATTGCGCTGTAGTGCAGAGAAGAGCTTAGAGAAGAAGCCGCAGGACACCATGCGACCGGATGAAGACATCTGAGTAAGAATGGCACTGGCCCCTGTGAAAAATGCATCCACCTCCAGGAAGAACTGCTTGTTATAGTTTGCGTGATGCAGCACAGAAGCCGAGGAGAATGCCGACTTAAGGGATACAAAGGCGTCTTCTGCTTCTTGAGTCCGTTCCTTTGGATTGGCCCCTTGGCAGGACAAGGCAGAAATAGGAGCAGTCGGGGATGAAAAATGTGGAATAAATTGGAGATAATAATTTGCAAACCCGAGAAATCGCTGGATAGTCTTAAGACAGTCTGGATGAGGTCACTTCAGGATGGCAGATATCTTCTCGGGATCCATCTTCAGACTTGTCTCAGAAACGATCTATCAAAGAATCGGAAGGGAGGACTGTTCAAAGATGCACTTCTCATACTTGGCATAGAGATAGTTAGTTCTTAACCTTAGCAGAACCTGGTGAACGTACCTCCTGTGTGTTGCCAAATCGGGAGAGAATACCAAGATGTGTCTAGGTATACTATGACATATGTACAGTGAAGGAAATAAGTATTTGATCCCTTGCTGATTTTGCAAGTTTGCCACTGACAAAGACATGAATCAGTCTATAATTTTAAGGATAGGTTAATTTTAACATTGAGAGATAGAATATCAAAAGTAAAATCCAGAAAATCACATTGTGTAAATTATATAAATTTATTTGCATTTCACAGTGAGAAATAAGTCCCACGTGGAGCGTAAACATCACATCCAGCAATGGCAGCTTACATCATATCCGTCCGAGGGTATGATGCGTGACGTAAGTGCTATATTGCTCTATGTAGATAATGGGGCGGATTAGAGCCAACTTAGCCCAGAGAACAGAGCATAACAAGGATATCATGTCCAATTGCAGCATGATTACTCCTTGTACAAAGTGTATTTAACAAAACAATGAACTATCTTGTAAATATCCCCACGGACATAGTGTAGGCAACCTGGTGACATTAATCTTTAACCAAATCAATAGCTACATACCAAGGACGGTTCCGATAAAACATCCAAACAGGAAAAATGTCAAAATTGCATGTAATGCTGATACATGCTGATACAGAGGAGTTGTAGGGGTGAATTGGAGACAAAGACCTACAGAAAACTGACCGCAACAAATTCACTCCTGAAGTGGGAATCAAATCATCCGGCCCCCTCAGGAGTGGTATCCCTAAAGGGCAGTATCTCCATATTTGGAGAAATTGTTCGGATCCCTCTACCTTTAAACAACAGGCTGATGACCTGAGAACACGTTTTCTCGAACATGTTATACCAAAAAGGTACTGAAAGAGGCATACAGGACCACACTTGGGAAGGATAGAAAACAACTGCTCATTCCAACTAAAAAGGAAGAAAATAACACCTTTAGATTCATCACCAAATTCTTTAATGGAGCCAATGAGGTGAGAGACATCATGCAATGTCACTGGTCCATTCTCCTAATGGTCAAAAACATCACTGACCGTATCCCAACAGCTCCCCAAATTAGGAGAGGTCGATCCCTGAGATATAGATTAGTCCACAGCCATTTTGCCCCTCCCCCTGCGAATTCATCATGCTTAGGGTCATAGACCAAGGGATACTTCAGATCGGGTCGGAATACATTGACAAGACTAGGACGGAGCTCAGGAAAAGGGTGGGCGAACACCTTAGAGATACCATCAATAAAAGGGACACACCTGTAGCAAATCATATCAACTTAGTACATCAAGGAGATTTAGGAGTCATCAAATTCATGGGAATAGACAGGATTTACCTACTCCCTAGAGAAGGGATTGAGACAAGCACATTTTACAGAAAGAAACCAAATGGCTCTTTTGCTTGCAAACCATGAATCCAAATGGGCTTAATGAACGACTTACCTTTTCTTCCTTTCTGTAGTAATAGTTGGTAAATAGGGCTAGTTACCACTAGAGATAGCTGACATCGAGTGGGGGTGCCAATGCGCAGGTAATAGGGTGCCAACCTCAGCGTTAAGTACAGTGGGTACGGAAAGTATTCAGACTCCTTTAAATTTTTCACTCTGTTTCATTGCAGCCATTTATTAAATTCAAAAAAGTTAATTTTTTTTCTCATTAATGTACACTCTGCACCCCATCTTGACTGAAAAAAACAGAAATGTATAAATTTTTGCAAATTTTTAAAAAAGAAAAACTGAAATATCACATGGTCATAAGCATTCAGACGCTTTGCTCAATATTGAGTAGAAGCACCCTTTTGAGCTAATACAGCCATGAGTGTTCTTGGGAATGGTGCAACAAGTTTTTCACACCTGGATTTGGGGATCCTCTGCCATCTTCCTTGCAGATCCTCTCCAGTTCCGTCAGGTTGGATAGTGAACGTGAATGGTGGACAGCCATTTTCAGGTCTCTCCAGAGATGCTCAATTGGGTTTAGGTCAGTGCTCTGGCTGGACCTGTCAAGAACAGTCACAAAGTTGTTCTGAAGACACTCCTTTGTTATTTTAGCTGTCATTGTCTTGTTTGGGAAGGTTAACCTTGGGCCAAGTCTGAGGTCCAGAGCACTCTGGAAGAGGTTTTTATTCAGGATATCTCTGTACTTGGCCGCATTCTTTTTTCCTTTAATTGCAACCAGTTGTCCTGTCCCTACAGATGAAAAACACCCCATAGCACGATGCTGCCACCGTCATGTTTCACAGATGGGATTGTATTGGGCAGGTGATGAGCAGTGCCTGGTTTACTCCACACATATCACTTAGAATTATCACCAAAAAATTCTATCTTCGTCTCATCAGACCAGAGAATCTTATTTCTCATAGTCTGGGAGTCCTTCATGTGTTTTTTTTAGCAAACTCTATGTGGGCTTTCATATGTCTTGCACTGAGGAAAGGCTTCCGTCGCGCCACTCTGCCATAAAGGCCGGACTGGTGGAAGGCTGCAGTGATAGTTAACTTTGTGGAACTTTCTCCCATCTCCCTACTGCATCTGTGGAGCTCAGTCACAGTGATCTTGGGGTTCTCCTTCATCTCTCTCGCCAAGACTCTTCTCTCATGATTGCTCAGTTTGGCTGTACGGCCAGGTCTAGGAAGACTTCTGGTGGACCCAAACTTCTTCCATTTAAGGATTATGGAGGCCACTGTGCTCTTAGGAACCTTCAGTACTGCAGAAATTCTTTTGTAACCTTGGCCAGATCTGTGTGTCATGGTCTGTTTGGAATCTGCAGGCCAGTGCTCCAGGGTTTAATACTTGGAGCCTCTTCTTGGCTCTGGGATAGCTTTATATGACTGCTGTCCGGCTCCATTCCTTGTCAGTTATACTTCTGCCCTCACCTAAGCTGGTAAACCCCTGAGTGCCTGTGTCTTGTGCCTGCTTTGTTGTCTGATCCCCTGCTTTTGACCGTTAATCATTGTGCTCTTAGTCTTCTGATTTGGTACTGTGTATGTGTTCGCCTGGTTCCGACTTCATCTACGTCCCTGACTAATCGCCTGTCTACACCCCTTGTACTTTGATTGCCCGCATGATTTTGACTCTTGGCCTGACTTTGACTTCCCTCCTGTTTAGCGCTCATCGGCGCCCCTAACCACCTTGCCTTCCAGCAGGTCCCCGCCATGCTCTGCGACTCCCTCTGGGAGTGTAGTGGCTGGCCCCGCCCTGGGTCCGCCTCCGGCAGTCATGTGCCACAGGTCCTGCTGGCCGGCGGTGGCATCTACCCTAAAGCTCCTCTGGGCTCGGCGCAGCCTCGTCGTGTCTGACCTAAATCATGACCCATGCACTGACTGGTGTATCAGTCACGGGGTCTTAACATTATAACTGACGTTACTGTTTTTATTCCTCCCTCTTCTCTCAGCACTTGGGGGTACTATGGATCACATGTGTACCCTCTCTGAGCTGGTAAATCACCTGACTCAGATGCTTCCAAAGATTAATTTCTAGAAGCAAACTCGTGCCCAGTCTCAGCAGCAAGTGGTTGATACGGTGCAGGGGGCACTTTACCTCCGGGTTTCAGGGGGCAGTTGCGAGGGATGTTTCTTTAGTGTCTCCTGAGCCTCCGGTAAAATTGTCGGACAATTTTTCTGGAGATAAAGAGAAATTTAAGGGTTTTAAGGAAGGTTGCAAACTTTTCTTTTCCTTAAGACCTCGCTCCTCTGGGGATGAATGTCAGAAGGTGGGATTCATTATCTCTCTGATAAGGGGGGCCCCCCACAGGCTTGGGCGTTCTCTCTCCCCTCTATGGCCCCTGAGAGAATGTCAGTGGATGTGTTTTTTGAGACCCTTGGGCATATCGATGATGTACCTGACTGTGTGCGTTTGGCTGAGGAAATGGTGATGGTGTGTCAGAGGAAGCACTCGGCCAAGTGGTTTTGCACTGAGTTCAGACGCTTGGCCGCGAAGGTTTCATGGAATGATGCTGCCCTTCGGGGTTTGTTCCATAGAGGCCTATCTCTAAGCATCTGAAAGATGTCTTGGCACTTCACCTGTTATGAATGTTTTAGAAATGAATTCTGAGCAGACGCTCCCTCTGGTGGTTACAAACAGTACTGAACCATTCAATGAGGATTGCAATCAGGAATTGCAGACTGGCTGGATATAAGGGAGGTTTCCCCATCATGGTTGCCGGTCATCAATTGTTCTTGTCTCAACTTTGTTTCCTGGTTCATTTGGAAGCTTTCTGAGTCTTGCCTCTTCTCCTGCTCTCAGATAAGATATTTTCTGTTTTTGGTTTTGTGCTTGCCATTTGCATTTTTCTCTGCATTTCTGTGAGGTTGGCCAGGTTCCCCTCCCCGGGGGGCTTGGTCTCCTCTCGGTTCCTCTGGAGCCACTGTTGTTTGTTCATTTGCCTTTTCCAGTTTTTTCTGTGGCTGCGGCTTAGTTTTGTTACACCAGAGAACTAATTTAGAGGGTAGAGGTCGTGTGATCTCAGGTGTTTTTGCAATTAGTAGCGTTGGCTTTTTTTAGGGTTTTTTGGAATTGCAGTAAGTATCCTTCCTATCCTTTTCTGTCTAGGCAGATTGGGCCCCAACGTTTGCTCATACTATTTTCTGTCTGTGTCTGTATTTCCTCTTGTCTAACCGCCATTACATGTTTGGGGGCTTCCTATGTTCTTTGGGGATCTGCTCCGGGGCAGATAGCTTTCCTCTTTCTATCTTTAGGTGTAGTTAGCCTCTCAGGCTGTGACGAGGCGTCTAGGACCAACGTAGGAACGCTCCACGGCTGCCTTTAGTTGTGGTGGTTAGTCAGGGTACTGCAATCCAGTAGATTCCAACCTCTCTGGTGTATTGCGCTTTTGCCTGCTCTCCTCAGCTAACAAAACATAACAGTATCACCGGCCCAAACTGAAAATTATATGGTACTCACAGAAGGGAAAAATAGTGTGGAAAGAAAAAAGTTGTCAGAGTTGTCAGAGATTTTTTTTTTTTGCATTTTTTTTCCCTCTTTTTTCTCTGGGTGCTGAGGAGGATTTTTTTTTCTCTCAATGGAGTTTGCACAGTTGTCTGGCCGTGTGGATCAGCTTGCCACTGAAGTTCGGAGTATTGTACCTATCTTGCAGGGTTGCCGGTTGTGGAACCTAGGATCCCCATGCCAGATTTGTTTTGGGTTGATCAGCTAAATTTCTGAATTTCAAAAATAACTGTAAGTTGTTTTTTGCCTTAAAACCTAAGTCCTCAGAGAACGCAGCACAGCAGGTTCAAATTGTCATCTCTCTCCTGCGCGACGATCCTCAGGATTGGGCTTTTTCCATGACACCTGGGGACCCTGTTTTGAGTAATGTTGATGCATTTTTTCTGGCTCTGGGGTTATTGTACGATGAACCTAATGTCACTGATCAAGCTGAAAAACCTTGTTGGCATTAAATCAGGGGCTTGAGGATGCTGAGTTGTACTGTCAGAAATTCCGAAAGTGGGCAGTTCTGACCAAATGGAATGATGATGCTTTGGCAGCCCTTTTTCGGAAGGGTCTGTCAGAGAATGTAAAGATGTTATGGTGGGTTTCCCTGCTCCCTCTGGTCTCAATGATTCTATGTCATTGGCGATTCAAATTGACAGACGTTTGCGTGAGCGTAGAGGTATGCGTGGAATGGTGTTGCCTTTTGAACCAGCTTCTGAACCCATGCAGTGTGATAGAGTGGCTTCTGGGGCACAGCGTCATGAGTTTCGAAAACGCAATGGGTTATGTTTCTACTGTGGTGATGCCTCTCATGCTATTTCAGTCTGCCCTAAGCGGAGAAGACGTTTTGCACGCTCAGTTGTCTTGGGTAGTGTTCAGACTAAATTTCTGTTGACTGTTACCCTGATTTGCTCCCTGTCCACAATTTCTACTCAGGCTTTTGCTGATTCGGGAGCAGCTATTAACCTGATGGATTTTGATTTTGCTAAACGTTGTGGGTTTCCCTTGATACCCCTACGGAAGTCTATTCCCCTACTGGGGATTGATTCTACCCCTTTGGCTGAGAATAAACCCCAGTTCTCTACTCAGGTGATAATGAGGGTTGAACCTGATCATCAGGAGAGTTGCAAATTTTTGGTGCTGTATAATCTGCATGACAATATTGTGCTAGGTTTCCCTTGGTTGCAGTCTCATAATCCTGTTTTGGATTGGAAATCTGTGTCTGTAACCAGTTGGGGCTGCCAATGTGTTAATGCAAACACTCCTGTTTTTTCTGCCTCTCCCCAGGCTCAAGATGTGCCTGACTTTTTGACTGATTTTTCTGATGTGTTTAGCGAAAGTAAATCTGCATCCTTGCCCCCCATAGGAGCTATGACTGCGCTATTGAATTAGTGCCTGGTAGTAAATTCCCTAAAGGTCGCCTTTTTAACTTGTCTGTACCTGAACATGATGCTATGAGTCTTATATCAAGGAGTCATTGGAGAAGGGTCATATCAGACCATCCTCTTCACCCTTGGGTGCAGGTTTTTTTTTGTGGCCAAAAAGGATGGTTCATTAAGGCCGTATATTGATTATCGTCTCTTGAACAATATCACTGTGAAATATCAATATCCGTTACCCTTGATTTCTGACCTGTTTTCCAGGGTGAAAAGTGCTACTTGGTTTACCAAGCTTGACCTCAACGGGGCGTATAACCTTATTCGCATTAAGCACGGGGATGAATGGAAGACGGCGTTTAATACCCAAAAGGGGCATTTTGAGTACCTAGTGATGCCCTTTGGGCTCACTAATGCTCCTTCCGTCTTCCAGTCCTTCATGAATGACATTTTCAGGGATTTTGTGGATAAATTTCTGATTGTTTATTTGGATGATATCTTGATTTTTTCCAATGACTGGGACTCTCATGTGAAACATGTTCGGACTGTGTTCCAGATTTTGAGAGAGAATGCTCTGTATGTGAAGGGATCAAAGTGTCTTTTTGGCGTACAGAGGATCTCATTTCTGGGATTCATTTTGTCTCCATCTGTTATTGAAATGGACCCGGTCAAGGTTCAGGCCATCTGTGATTGGGTCCAACCTACTTCATTAAAGGCTCTTCAGAGATTCTTGGGTTTTGCCAATTTTTATTGTAAATTTATTGGTAATTTCTCTGTTATTGTTAAACCATTGACTGATTTGACCAAAAAGGGTTCTGATGTGGTGAATTGGCCTCCTGAGGCAGTCTCTGCGTTTCAGGAACTTAAACAGAGATTCACTTCTGCTCCTGTTCTATGGCAGCCTGATGTTTCTTGCCATTTCAGGTGGAGGTTGATGCCTCTGAAATTGGGGCAGGTGCCGTTTTGTCCCAAAGAGATCCTGAGACCTCTAAAAGTAACCCTTGTGCTTTTTTCTCTCGAAAATTTTTCTCCAACTGAACGTAATTATGACGTGGGTAATCGGGAGTTATTAGGCCATGAAGTGGGCTTTTGAAGAGTGGAGACATTGGCTGGAGTGAGCCAAACATCAGGTGGTGGTCCTCACGGACCATAAGAATCTGGTTTATCTGGAATCAGCCAAGCGACTTAATCCTAGACAGGCCAGGTGGGCCTTGTTTTTCACACGTTTTAATTTTGTGGTTTCCTTTCTTCCTGGCACTAAGAATGTTAAGGCGGATGCCCTCTCGAGGAGTTTCCTTGCGGACTCTCCTGAGTTATCTGATCCTGCTGTTATTTTGAAAGAGGGTGTAGTTCTTTCCACCATCTCGCCCAATTTGAGACTGGCTCTGGAAGGGTGTCAGGAGGATAAACCCGAGCGCTGCCCTATTGGGAAATTGTTTGTCCCAGACCAGTGGAAGAAGAGTGTGATGTCTGAGATTCATTGTTCCGCGTTGAGAGAACAAACCAGACATTGGAGACTTATTTGAGATGCTTTGTGTCTGCTGATCAAGATGACTGGGTCTCTTTTTTGCCTTTGGCTGAGTTTGCTCTTAATAATAGCGCAAGCTCTGCCACTTTGATGTCTCCAAATTTTTCTGCAATTTTGGGTTTCACCCTCGATTTTCTTCGGGACAGACGGAGGCTTCTGTCTGTCCGGGTGTTGACTCTGTTGTAGAGCGTATGCAGCAGATTTGGGACCAGGTAGTGGAGAGGTTGTCCCTCTCTCAGGAGAAGGCCCAGCGGTTTGCCAACCGGCATAGGACTGATGGTCCTCGGTTTGAAGTGGGGGACTTGGTCTGGTTGTCCTCAAGAAATATCCCTATGAGAGTTGCATCTCCTAAGTTTAAGCCTAGGTTCATTGGACCTTATAAGATCATGGAGATTCTTAATCCTGTTTCCTTTCATTTACTTCTTCCAGGGACATTTAAGATCCATAACGTGTTCCACAAGTCCTTATTGAAGAGGTTTGTCGAGCCAGTGGTTCCTATGGCTGCGCCCCTGACCCTGTTTTGGTTGAGGGCAATCTGGAGTATGTGGTTGAGAAAATATTGGATTCTCGTTTTTCTAGACGGAAACTCCAGTATTTGGTTAAGTGGAGAGGTTAAGGTCAGGAGGACAATTCTTGGGTGTTTGCTTCGGACATCCATGCTAGGATACTGATCCGTGCGTATCACAGAGCTCATCCTGACCAACCTGGTTGCACAAATGAGGGTTCGGTGATGCCTCCTCAAGGGGGGGGTACTGTTATGAATGTTTTAGAAATAAATTCTGAGCAGAAGCTCCTCTGGTGGTTACAAACAGTACTGAACCATTCAATGAGGATTGGCAATCAGGAATTACAGACTGGCTGGATATAAGGGAGGTTTCCCCCCTTCATGGTTGCCGGTCATCAATTGTTCTTGTCTCAACTTTGTTTCCTGGTTCACTTGGAAGCTTGCTGAGTCTTGCCTCTTCTCCTGCTCTCAGATAAGATATTTTCTGTTTTTTGGTTTTGTGCTTGCCATTTTCATTTTTCTCTGCATTTCTGTGAGGTTGGCCAGGTTCCCCTCCCCGGGGGGCTTGGTCTCCTCTCGGTTCCTCTGGAGCCACTGTGTTTGTTCATTTGCCTTTTCCAGTTTTTTCTGTGGCTGCGGACTTAGTTTTGTTACACCAGAGAACTAATTTAGGGGGTAGAGGTCGTGTGATCTCAGGTGCTTTTTGCAATTAGTAGCGTTGGCTTTTTTTAGGGTTTTTTGGAATTGCAGTAAGTATCCTTCCTATCCTTTTCTTTCTAGGCAGATTGGGCCCCAGCGTTTGCTCATACTATTTTCTGTCTGTGTCTGTATTTCCTCTTGTCTAACCGCCATTACATGTTTGGGGGCTTCCTATGTTCTTTGGGGATCTGCTCCGGGGCAGATAGCTTTCCTCTTTCTATCTTTAGGTGTAGTTAGCCTCTCAGGCTGTGACAAGGCGTCTAGGACCAACGTAGGAACGCTCCACGGCTGCCTTTAGTTGTGGTTAGTCAGGGTACTGCAATCCAGTAGATTCCAACCTCTTTGGTGTATTGCCGTTTTTGCCTGCTCTCCTCAGCTACCAAAACATAACATTCACCCCTCACCCAATTCTCTGGAGGATGCCATGACCCAGGCTGTCCGTATGGACCGTAGGGTGCCGGCAAAAGGGATGATGCAACTGGATACACTGTTGTTCCCCAGTGGAACTGAAGCTATTCCCACTGCTGAAGCCATGGAGGTTGATGCTCTCTCCCCCAAGGAAAATGAGAGGAGACGCCATCCCGAGAAGCAGTTGTGCTTTTATTGTGGGGAGTCTGGACATTGGAAGAAGAACTGTCCCTCTTGTCCCTCATCAACCAAGTCAGCGGGAAACAACTAGGTCAGGGTAGTTGTGGAGGAGGCTACCCAGACCCTCAGGTACATTTTTCCTCATTTTCTAAAGTGTTGCTGCAAGTAGAACTTGGTAATAGCTGTCCTTCTTTGTCTACAGTTTTTGTTGACTACGGGTTTAATACATCAACCTGGTCAACTCTCAGTTAAAATCACAATGCAAGATAGGGACAGTTAGGCTTAAGACTCCGATTAAAGTGGTGGCTATTGACTCTTCACCCCTCACCAAAGAAGGGATTCTCTATGTGACCTAGATCTTTTCGCTTAAGGTGGACTAAGGTCATGTGGAAAAAATAAGTTGCTTTATTCTGGACAATCTGCCTGCTGGTTTGGTGTTGGGAATGTCCTGGTTGCAACGCCACAATCCAGTTATCAATTGGGAGGCGGGAGAGATTGCCCAATGGGGCCCTAACTGTGTCGATCTATGTTGTAAATCGGCTTTATTGTCTGAACCTGTTAAATCTGTATCTGTGTCGTCTGTCGGTCTGGAGGGTATTCCGGAGTACCTGAAGGACTTTGAAGACATGTTCTCCGAAAGCGAGGCTTAGGTCTTACCGCCACATAGACCCTTTGATTGTGCTATTGAGTTAATCCCTGGGCTAAGTTGCCTAAAGCCCGTCTGTTTAACTTGTCCGGCCCTGAACGTTTGGCCATGAAGGTGTATATTGTGGAAAGTCTCCGCAAAGGGCATATACATCCTTCAGTCTCTCTCGTGGCGGCTGGGTTCTTTTTTGTAACGAAAAAAGATGGCGGTTTATGGCCCTGCCTCGACTTTCGGGAATTCAACAAGATAACTGTAAGGTACACGTACCCTATTCCTGTTATTCCTGATTTGTGTAACCAGTTGTCAGGACAAGTGGTTTTCGAAACTTGATCTGTGGGGAACCTATATTTTGATAAGGGTCCGGGAGGGGGATGAGTGGAAAACAACGTTCCTTACATCTGAGGGACTCTGAAAATCTGGTTATACCGTTGGGTCTTACAAATGCTCCTGCTATGTTCCAGAACTTCATTAATGTAGTGTTCGCTGACCTTATAAGACGTTTTGTAGTTGTCTATTTGGACAACATTTTGGTGTATTCCCCTGACAGTCACACTCATCTACATGTTCGAACGGTTCTCCAAAGTCTCAGGGAAAATCATTTGTTCACTAAATTGGAGAAATGTTAGTTTTTTGTACAGGAGCTGTCTTTCCTGGGCCTGATTGTGTCTTGTGAAGGATTTCAAATGGACCCCAAGAAGGTGCAGGCTATTGTCGACTGGGTCCAACCTCGAGATCTCAAGGGACTCCATCGCTTCTTGGGGTGCGTCAATTATTATCGTAAGTTTATTAAGGGGTTTTCACTGGTAGTTAAGCCACTCACGGATCATACACGCAAGGGTGCGTATGTAAAAAATTGGTCTGTGGCTGCTAAGGAGGCCTTTTTGAAATTGAAAAAATGTTTTATGTCTGCTCTGATTCTGGTACAGCCGGATCCGTCCAAACCATTCATTGTGGAGGTGGATGCCTCTGAGGTGGGGGAGGGGGCAGTGTTGTCCCAGGGACCTGTCACTGACCAACCTCAAACCTTGTGGCTTCTTCTCCTGGAAGTTCTCTTCAGCTGAGAGAAATTATTAAGTGGGCAATAGAGAACTTCTGGCGGATAAGTTGGCTTTTAAAGAATGGAGGCATTTTTTGGAGGGGGTGGCTCATCCTATCACTGTGATTAGGGATCATAAGAATTTGGCATACATCGAGTCTGCTAAAAGACTGACTCCCAGACAAGCCCACTGGTCGTTTTTTTTTTTCTCGGTATCAATTTTTGATTATGTTTGTTCCTGGGTCTAAAAATATTAAAACGGATGCGTTGTTTCGAAGTTTTGACCCTGTGTCTTCCCCCGAGCCGCCGTCTACCATTCTTCATCCTGGGGTAGTGGTAGCGGGATATCATCGGAGTTGGAGTGAGAGATTGTGGGGGCTCAATCTCTTGCTATTGCTTCCAAGCCAGGGGGGGTAAATTGTTTGTCCCAGAACAATTTCGGCAAAGGCTTCTTCAGGAGTTTCATGAATCCAAGTTGAGTACTCATCCAGGTATATCTGCTATACTTAAAGCGGTGGCAAGAGTGTATTTGTGGCCTTCATTGGGTTCGGAAATTAAAAAATTTGTATCTGCATGTGGGGTCTGTGCTCGTTCCAAGGGCTCTCATGGCCGTCCGGCCGGGGAACTGGTGGCTTTGCCAGTTCCTGATAGGCCATGGACTCACCTGCCCATGGACTTCATCACCAATCTCCTTCCATCCAGGGGTAACACTGTGGTATGGGTTGTGGTGGACAAGTTCTCTAAACAGGCTCATTTTATACCTTTGGCTGCACTACGTTCAGCGGAAACCTTGTCCAGATTGTTTGTACAACATGTCTGTTTGCATGGGGTACCCATTAATGTGGTGCCTGACAGAGGTGTGCAGTTTGTCGCTAAGTTTTGGAGAGCATTCTGTAAGAAATTGGGTATTTCTTTGTCTTTCTCCTCTGCATACCAACCCAAGAGTAATGGGCAGACCAAACGCACCAATCAGTCCTTGGAAGAGATTCTTAGATGTTTGCCCTTTCTAGGCAGGAGGACTGGTGTGATGCATTGCCCATGGATGAATACTGTTGAGAACACTCTGGAGGCGACTTCTGAGCTGGGGCTCCCTCCGGTTGTTGCTGAGGGTAATGAACCAATTGCTGAATGGCCTTCAGCTGGGTCTGAATGGTCTGATATAAGTGGCCTGAACTCCCATCAGCCTTGCCGGTAATCATTTGTTCTTCCAGGTCTTGCTTGGAATTCAGCTTGCATTCCTGCTCTCATTCAGATAGTGATTTGCTGTTTTTTCTCATCTGGTTGGATTTTCCTTGCTGGTTTGCTGCTTAGCAGTAGACTTCAGCCTGGTCTCCTTTTGGGGCCTGGCCTACAATTGTGCTCAGTTTGTAATGCACTTTTGCTCTGTTCCTGTGGCACTTTTATTTGCTGAATTGCTGTGTGTTACACCAGAGATCTGATTTAGGTGGTAGAGATCGTGTGATCTCAGGTTTTTTGTTAATCAGAAGTGTTGGTATTTTTGTCAGGGTTTTTTTGGGTTGCAGTCAGAATTCTTTCCTATACTTTTCTATCTAGACAGAATTGGGCCCCAGTGTTTGCTCATTCTATTTTCTGTCTGTGTTCGTATTTTCTTCTTGTCTAACCGCCATTACATGTTTGGGGGCTTCCTATTTCTTTGGGGGTTCTGCTACGGGGCAGTTAGTTTTCATCTTTCTGCCTTTAGGTGTAGCTATCTCTCCGGCTGTGACGAGGCGTCTAGGATCACCGTAGGTACGCTCCACGGCTACTTCTAGTGTTGCAGTTAGTTTAGGGTCCTGCAACCCAATAGTTTCCAGCCTCTCTGTTGTATTGCTACTTTGCAATTTTTGCTATTTCTCCTCAGCTACCGAAACATAACAGTATCACCTGCCAAACTGAACGTAATTATGACGTGGGTAATCGGGAGTTATTGGCCATGAAGTGGGCCTTTGAAGAGTGGAGACATTGGCTGGAAGGAGCCAAACATCAGGTGGTGGTCCTCACGGACCATAAGAACCTGGTTTATCTCGAATCAGCCAAGCGACTTAATCCTAAACAGGCCAGGTGGGCCTTGTTTTTCACACATTTTCATTTTGTGGTTTCTTTTCTTCCGAGCACTAAGAATGTTAAGGCGGATGCCCTCTCGAGGAGTTTCTTTGCGGATTCTCCTGAGTTATCTGATCTGCTGTTATTTTGAAAGAGGGTGTAGTTCTTTCCGCCATCTCACCCAATTTGAGACTGGCTCTGGAGGGGTGTCAGGAGGATAAACCTGAACGCTGCCCTGTTGGGAAATTGTTTGTCCCAGACCAGTGGAAGAAGAGTGTGATGTCTGAGATTCATTGTTCCGCATTGGCTGGTCATCCTGGGATTTTTGGTACCAGAGACTTGGTGAGTCGGTTCTTTTGGTGGCCTACTTTGTCTCGTGACGTCAGGGACTTTGTGCAGTCCTGTGGGACTTGCTCTCGTTCCAAGCCTTGCTCTCGTTCTAGTGGTTTGTTAATGCCATTACCAGTACCCAAGAGACCATGAACCCATATTTCTATGGATTTTATTTCCGACCTTTCTGTCTCTCAGAGAATGACCATTATCTGGGTAATCTGTGACCAATGGACAAACCGAGAGAACAAACCAGACCTTGGAGACTTATTTGAGATGTTTTGTGTCTGCTGATCAAGATGACTGGGTCTCTTTTTTGCCTTTGGCTGAGTTTGCTCTTAATAATAGGGCTAGCTCTGCCACCTTGATGTCTCCATTTTTCTGCAATTCTGGGTTTCACCCTCAATTTTCTTCAGGACAGAGGAGGCTTCTGTCTGTCCGGGGGTTGACTCTATTGTGGAGCGAATGCAGCAGATTTGGGACCAGGTAGTGGAGAGGCTGTCTCTCTCTCAAGAGAAGGCCCAGCGGTTTGCCAATCGGCATAGGACTGATGGTCCACGTTTTAAAGTGGGGGACTTGGTTTGGTTGTCCTCAAGAAATATCCCTATGAAGGTTGCATCTCCAAAATTTAAGCCAAGGTTCATTGGACCCTATAAGATCATGGAAATTCTTAATCCGGTTTCCTTCCGTTTGCTTCTTCCAGGGACATTTAAGATCCATAACGTGTTCCACAAGTCCTTATTGAAGAGGTATGTCGAGCCAGTGGTTCCTATGGCTGCGCCTCCCCACCCTGTTTTGGTTGAGGGCAATTTGGAGTATGTGGTTGAGAAAATATTGGATTCTTGTTTTGCTAGACGGAAACTCCAGTATTTGGTTAAGTGGAGAGGTTATGGTCAGGAGGACAATTCTTGGGTGTTTGCTTCGGACATCCATGCTGGGAGACTGATCCGTGCCTATCATCGAGCTCATCCTGATTGGCCTGGTTGCGCAGGTGAGGGTTCGGTGACCCTCCTCAAGGGGTGGGTACTGTTGTGAACACTCTGGAGGCGACTTATGAGCTGGGGCTCCCTCCGATGGTTGCTGAGGGTAATGAACCAATTGGTGAATGGCTTTCAGCTGGGTCTGAGTGGTCTGATATAAGTGACCTGAACTCCCATCAGCCTTGCCGGTAATCAATTGTTCTTCCAGGTCTTGCTTGAAGCTCAGCTTGCATTCCTGCTCTCATTCAGATAAGTGATTTGCTGTTTTTTTACCTCTGGTTGGATTTTCCTTGCTGGTTTGCTGCTTAGCAGTAGACTTCAGCCTGGTCTCCTCTTGGGGCCTGGCGCTGCAATTGTGCTCAGTTTGTGTTTGCACTTTTGCTCTGTTCCTGTGGCACTTTTATTTGCTGAATTGCTGTGTGTTACACCAGAGATCTGATTTAGGTGATAGAGATCGTGTGATCTCAGGTTTTTTGTTAATCAGAAGTGTTGGTATTTTTGTCAGGGTTTTTTTGGGTTGCTGTCAGAATTCTTTCCTATATATTTCTCTCTAGACAGAATTGGGCCCCAGCGTTTGCTCATTCTATTTTCTGTCTGTGTTCGTATTTTCTTCTTGTCTAACCACCATTACATGTTTGGGGGCTTCCTATTTCTTTGGGGGTTCTGCTACGGGGCAGTTAGTTTTCATCTTTCTGCCTTTAGGTGTAGCTATCTCTCCGGTTGTGACGAGGTGTCTAGGATCACCGTAGGTACGCTCCACGGCTACTTCTAGTATTGCGGTTAGTTTAGGGTCCTGCAACCCAATAGTTTCCAGCCTCTCTGTTGTATTGCTACTTTGCTATTTTTGCTATTTCTCCTCAGCTACCGAAACATAACAGAATACGCTTTTAACAATCGGGCGAGTCAGTCCACCAGTATGTCTCCATTTCTGGTCAACTACGGGTTTAGCCCACATTTTGCGGAATTCTCCCAATTGGATTCTAGTTGTTCTAGGGCGGAAGGGGCTGTACAGCATATGAAAGTACTATGGGTTGAAGTCCGTCGCCATATTTCCAAAGCTCAGGGGAGGTATGAATTTTTTGCGGACAAAAAGAGAGTCTCGGGTCATGAATTTCGGTGGGGGATAAGGTTTGGCTTTCCACACAGAATATCAACCTCAAAGTTCCCTAGGCTAAATTGGGTCCAAAGTTTATTGGTCCTTATGAGATTGTAGAAAGAGTCAATCCAGTAGCATAGGGTTGCACCTCCCACTCACGCTGAAGCTTGCCAAAGTGTTCCATAAATCGCTGTTGAAACCCTTGGGGTCGGTGGACGAGGAGTCAGTGGCAGCTGCTCCCCTGGTGTTGGTGGAGGGTCACAGGGAGTATGAGGTTGGACACATTGTAGACTCCCATCTGGTACACCGCTCCTTACAGTATCTGATTCATTGGAAGAGGTATGGGCCAGAAGACCGGTCGTGGGATCTTGCCCACTCAGTACTCGCTGACCGTCTGGTCCGGGCATTTCATGCCAGACATCCTGAGAAGCCAGGGGGTCCGGTGGCACCCCGTTGAGGGGGGGTACTGTCATGGTCTGTTTGGAATCTGTGGGCCGGTGCTCCAGGGTTAATACTTGGAGCCTCTCCTTTGCTCTGTGAGGGCTTTATATGACTGTTGTCAGGCTCCATTCCTTGTCAGTTATACTTCTGCCCTCGGCTGAGTTAGTTGACCCCTGAGTGCCTGTGCCTTGTGCCTGCTTTGTTGTCTGATACCCTGCTTTTGACATTTTGACATGGTCCATTTATCGTTGTGCTCTTGTCTTCTGATTTGGTACTGTGTATGTGTTCGCCTGGTTCAGACATCAGCTACATCCCTTACTAATCTCCTGTCTACACCCCTTGTACTTTGATTGCCTACATGGTTTTGACCCTTGGCCTGACTTTGACTGTCCTCCTGTTTAGCGCTCATCGGCGCCCCTAATCACCTTGCCTTCCAGCAGGTTCCCGCCGCGCTCTCAAATCCCTCCGTGAGTGTACTGGCTGGCCCCGCCCTGGGTCCGCCTCCGGCAGTCACGTGCCTCGGGTCATGCTGGCCGGCGGTTTGTGTCTGCCCTACAACTCCCTCCGGGCTCGGCTCAGCCTCGTCGTGTCCGACCTGAATCAGGACCCGTGTACTGACTGGTGTATCAGTCATGGGGTACTGACATTCTGCCTTGCCACAATTCTGTCTCTGAGCTCTTTGGCCAGTTCTTTTGACATAGACAGGTGTGTGCCTTTACAAATCAAGTCCTATCAGTTTAATTAAACACAGCTGTACTCCAATGAAAGAGCAGAACCATCTCAAGGAGGATCACAAGGAAATGGACAGCATGTGATGAAATATGTGTCAAGATAGGGTGCTGAGTGTACATTAATGAGAAAAAAAATTAACTTTTTGGAATATACCAAATGGCTGCAATGAAACAAAGAGTGAAAAAATAAAGGGGTCTGAATACTTTCCAACTGTAGGTTCAGAATAGCCTAGATTTTTAATAGGGATTTTTGTAGATCACACCTTTTCTGTCCTTCCCTAGGGGTCCGTTGTGTCACCACAACGAATATTTTCAGTATCCCTCTTGTCGCTGTCTTTGACCCCTTAACCTGACCGATTATGTTCTTTGACAATTACATGCAATTTTTACATTTTTCCTGTTTGCATGCTCTGTCTGAACCATCCGTGGTATGTAGCTATAGATTTGGTTAAAGATTAATATTATCAAGTTGCCTACACTATGTCCATGGGGATATTTACAAGATAGTTCATTATTTTGTTAAATACAGGGTGGGCCATTTATATGGATACACCTAAATAAAATGGGAATAGTTGGTGATATCAACTTCCTATTTGTAGCACATTAGTATATGGGAGGGGTAAAACTTTTCAAGATGGTTGGTGACCATTGTGGCCATTTTGAAGTTGGACATTCTGGATCCAACTTTATTTTTTTCAATGGGAAGAGAGTTATGTGACACATCAAACTTATTGAGAATTTCACAAGAAAAACAATAGTGTGCTTGGTTTTAACGTAACTTTATTCTTTCATGAGTTATTTACAAGTTTATGACCATTTATAAACTGTGTTCAAAGTGCTGCCCATTGTGTTGGATTGTCAATACAACCCTCTTCTCCCACTCTAAGATAAGAGTGGCTGGGACCCTAGGAGGTAGTGACCATGCTATTTTAGAATTTTGGATAACAAGAGGAGGAAGACCTGTGAAGACTCAGACGTCAAGGTTAGATTTCAGAAAGGCAGATTTTAAGGGACTCAGAAAGAGAATTGGAGGGATCCAATGGCTGGATATACTTAAGGACAAAAATGTCCAGGAAGGATGGAAAATCTTGAAAAATGAGATTCTCAAAGCACAATCGTTAACAATTCCGAAAAGAGTGAAGAATGGGAAGCATTTAAGGAAACCAGAATGGATGAACACAGAACTTAAACACATGCTAAAAAGGAAGAAAGAAATGTTTATCAAATGGAAAGAGGGAGGCATTTCTAAAGAAGAATATAATGCCGTCTGCAGAACCTGCAGGGCACAAATCAGATTATCTGAAGCTGACAATGAATTAAGGCTTGCAAGTGACGTCAAAAGCAACAAAAAAGGATATTGGGGATACGTCAAAAGTAAAAGAAAGTCAAAGATGCTTGTTATGATTTGGTAGCTGAGGAGAGCAGGCAAAAACGGCAATACACCAGAGAGGTTGGAATCTACTGGATTGCAGTACCCTGACTAACCACCACAACTAAAGGCAGCCGTGGAGCGTTCCTACGTTGGTCCTAGACGCCTCGTCACAGCCTGAGAGGTTAACTACACCTAAAGATAGAAAGAGGAAAGCTATCTGCCCTGGAGCAGATCCCCAAAGAACATAGGAAGCCCCCGAACATGTAATGGCGGTTAGACAAGAGGAAATACAGACACAGACAGAAAATAGTATGAGCAAACGTTGGGGCCCAATCTTCCTAGACAGAAAAGGATAGGAAGGACACTTACTGCAATCCAAAAAACCCTAAAAAATACCAACTCTACTAATTGCAAAAACACCTGAGATCACACGACCTCTACCACCTAAATTAGTTCTCTGGTGTAACAAAACTAAGCCGCAGCCACTGAAAAAACTGGAAAAGGCAAATGAACAAATAACAGTGGCTCTAGAAGAACTGAGAGGAGCCCAAGCCCCCCCGGGGGGGAGACCTGGCTAACCTCACAGAAATGCAGAGAAATATGCAAATGGTAAGCACAAAACAAAAAACAGAAAATATCTTATCTGAGAGCAGGAGAAGAGGCAAGACTCAGCAAGCTTCCAAGTGAACCAGGAACCACAGTTGAGACAAGAACAATTGATCATCGACAACCATGATGGGAGGGAACCTCCCTTATATAAGACCAGTCTGTAACTCCTGATTGCCAATCCTCATTGAATGTTCAGTACTGTTTGTAACCACCAGAGGGAGCTTCTGCTCAGAATTCATTTCTAACACATTGACAACAGATGCTATAGGATTTTTACAGGAAGAAAATGATGAAATGGTAAGTCAGGATGTTGAGAAGGCTGAACTTTTAAATTCCTATTTTGCATCTGTTTTCTCTCAGAAAGGAAATGTAACATCAACTGATCTTCACTGTCCTATTAAAGGAATAGAAGAATCCAGGATATATATATAAACAGAAAGACAGTGAGGAAACACTTAGCTAACCTAAATGAATTCAAGTCTCCAGGTCCAGATGAATTACACCCCAGAGTCCTGAAGGAGATAGCAGAAGAAATTCTTGAACCACTGTCCATAATCTTTGAAAATTCTTGGATAACAGGAGTAGTCCCAAGAGCAAATGTTGTTCCTATCTTCAAAAAGGGGAAGAAGGTGGACCCAGGGAACTACAGGCCAGTGAGTCTGACTTCTATACCAGGAAAGATCTTTGAACAAATTATTAAAGAACATGTATGCAAGTACCTGGATAAGAATGAAGTGATTAAACAGAGTCAACATGGGTTTGTAACTAATAAGTCATATCAGACTAACTTAATTTCCTTCTATGACAGAATCACTGACTGGGTGGATCAGGGAAATGCTGTAGATATAGTATATCTTGACTTCAGCAAAGCATTTGACAAAGTATCTCACACAATCCTTATTGAAAAAATGACTAAGTATGGAATGGACAAGGCAACTGTTAGGTGGATTCATAACTGGCTTAGTGATCGGACCCAAAGAGTGGTCGTAAAATGGCTGCACATCCAGTTGGAAGAATGTCTCAAGTGGGGTACCACATGGCTCTGTTTTGGGCCCTGTATTGTTTAACATCTTTATCAATGATTTAGATGAAGGAATTGAGGGTAAACTGATCAAATTTGCTGATGACACAAAGCTAGGAGGGGTAGCTAATACTAGAGAAGAGAGAGAAAGGATTCAATTCAAAAAGATATAAATAAACTGGAGCAGTGGGCAGCAACTAACAGAATGGATTTTAACAGGGAAAAATGCAAAGTACTACATCTGGGCAATAAAAATGAAAAAAAACATATACAAAATGGGAGGAATAGGGCTAAGTAACAGCACATGTGAAAAACACTTGGGTATACTAATTGATCACAGACTTAACATGAGTCAAACAGTGTGATGCAGCAGCAAAAAAGGCAAACGCAATTCTAGGATGTATCAACAGAAGCATACAGTCTAGATCACGTGAGGTCATTATTGCCCTCTACTCCTCTTTGGTCAGACCTCATCTGGAATACTGTGTCCAGTTTTGGGCACCACATTTTAAAAAAGACATCAACAAACTGGAGCAAGTTCAGAGAAGAGCCACCAGAATGGTGACCGGTCTGCAAACCATGTCCTATGAGGAACGGTTGCAGGATTTGAGAATGTTTAGCTTGTAAAAAAGAAGACTGAGAGGAGACTTAATAACTGTCTACAAATATCTCAAGGGCTGTCACATTGTAGAAGGATCATCTTTATTCTCATTTGCACAAGGAAAGACTAGAAGCAATGGGATGAAACTGAATGGGAGGAGACACAGATTAGATATTAGAAAAAATTTTTTTACAGTTAGGGTGATCAATGAGTGGAACAGGCTGCCACGAGAGGTGGTGAGTTCTCCTTCAAAGGAAGTCTTCAAACAGAGGCTGGACAGACATCTGTCTGGGATGATTTAGAGAATCCTGCTTTGAGCAGGGGGTTGTACCAGAAGGCCCAGGAGGTCCCTTCCAACTCTACCATTCTATGATTCTATGTGCCCCATACTCAGCTGATGAATCTGTTTAGAGAAAACGCATCAGGAGATAGCATGCCTGGGAGAGACCAATGAGGGGTATACTGACCACGTTACCCCACTGAAGTTGGATATCTGGACTCAGCTAGCAAGAATCGGTGAGATTGTTCCGGTCTCTTTGCGGAGTATAAAACTATTGATGTTAAAATGCACCCAGTCTGAGTTTTTCTTTTAATCACATGTGTGGTGTAATGACCCCTGATGCAGCTAGGGGGCACTGTGTATGGCCCTCGGGATATGCATGGAGGCATGTGATGGATGGACGTTATGTATCACAGAGGTGGGTGGCCCTGTGATGGAAGCCTGAGCATGTTTTGTTCAGCAGATCTACTGCTGAGAGTTTTGCTACACATTGGGAGGCTTCCAGGTGACTAGGAGAGCTGGGCGGGTCCAGTCACCTACAAACCCACCCAAGGGGCTTGTGTCTAAATACCTGGGATAAAACCTGTATGTAATGGTGTAGCTAAATCACCTGTGGTGAGGTCATGACCATGTGACATAACCATGTGATTCCTGACCTCACCTGTGGGTGGAGTTACACCTATGTAATGGAGTGTGTTTTGCACCTGTGAGAGAGTGTGTGGGAGTCTGCCAGTGTGGACAGGCTTCCATGTGTCCAAGGCAGGACATTACAGAGAGGTCTCTGTGACTGAAGAGCGAGGCTCCAGGCAGGAGCTGAAGCATTGAAGAGTGTATTGTATGTTACCATATGGTTTATGAAGCAATAAACCTAAAAACTTTTTGCATAAGAAAGTGTCTCCTGAATTACCTCTGAAGCAGCCGAGTGAGTGAAACCTTACACGTGCCTTGGAGGTCTAAATGTATATATGAATGTGATCTGAGGGCGTAGGTGGATTCTATTTTCCCAGATGGGGAATATAAGATATAAGTTGTATGAAATACCTCAATTGGGCTGATGAAAGGATCAGGTCCTTTAGTCTTTCTCTTGCTGCTATTCAGTTGAGTAGCTTAGATACCGCCATATCATCCACCCAGGGGAGAACATGCCGTATGTGCAGCTGTTGCGACTGCAGCAAGGCCCGGAGGTAGAGGGGGGCCCCTGCAGAGCGGCTAACACTGAGGGCAATCTGGCCTGTTTATCTGGCTCAGAGGCTCATGTGGGCTCCTGGCCAGATTGCCCTCATGTGCAGTGGGCAGGGAGCGATCCCTGAAACTCTGCTGCCTACAAGAGAAAATGGCAGTGGAGCGGAGCTGCAGGGATCCATCCTGTGCTTCCTGCCCAGCGCTTTTTATGTGACGCAGCAAGCTTGACTGGTTGACGTCAGCATTCAGCACACGTTTGTGCCATAGAGAAAGCTGCTGGTGACGAAGATGCCGCGGGGACGTGCTGAGGTGAGTGGTGCTGTGTGTCTGTCTATCTGCATGTGTGTGTCTATCTGCGTGTGTGTGTGTATATGTGTGGTGGAGAGGGCAATGATGGGGTGGTGGGGGAGAAAGCAATGATGGAGATGTAGAAAGGGCAATGATGGAGGTGGTGGAAAGGGCAATGATGGGGATGGTGGGGGAGAAGGCGGTGATGGAGCTGGTGGAAAGGGCAATGATGGGTTGGTGGGGGAGAAAGCAATGATGAAGGTGGTGGAAAGGGCAATGATGTGGGTGGTGGGAGAAGGCAATGATGGAGGTGGAGGAAAGAGCAATGATTGGGTTGGTGGGGAGAAGGCAATGATAGAGGTGGTGGAAAGGGCAATCATTTGGGTGGTGGGGGAGAAGGCAATGATGGAAGTGATGGAAAGGGCAATGATTGGGTTGGAAGGGAGAAGGCAATGATGAAGGTGGTGGAAAGGGCAATGATGGGGATGGTGGGGAGAAAGCAATGATGGAGGTGATGGAGAATGCTATGATGGAATGATGGGAATGGTGAGAAGAAAGCAGTGATGAAATTGGTGAAAGGGCAATGATGAGGGGGTGGGGAGAAAGCAATGATGGAGGTGGTGGAAAGGGCAATGATGGGGGTGGTGAGGGAGAAGGCAATAACGGAGGTGGTGGAATAGGGCAATGATGGGGATGGTGGGGGAGAAGGCAATAATAGGGTGGTGGGGGAAAAGGCAATGATGAGGTGGTGGAAAGGGCAATGATGAGTTTTTGGGGGAGGGAGCAATGATGGAAGTGGTGAATAGGGCAATGATGGGGATGGTGGTGGAGAAGGCAATGATGCAGGTGATGGAGAGTGCAATGATGGAATGATGGAAGTGGTGGGGGAGAAAGCAACGATGGAGATGGTGGAAAGGGCAATAATGGGGTGGTGGAGAGAAGGCAATGATGGAGGTGGTGGAAAAGGCAATGATGGGAGTGGTTGGGGAGAAGGCAATAATGGACGAGGTGAGGGAGAAGGCAATGATGAAGGTGGTGGAAAGGACAATGATGGGGTGGTGGGTGAGAAGGCAATGTTGGAGATGGTGGAGAGGATAATGATGAGGGTGGTGGGGAGGAGGAAATGATGGAGGTGGTGGAATGGGCAATGATGGCAGTGATACGGAGAAAGCAATGATAGAGGTGGTTGAAAGGGCAATAATGGGGGTGGTGGGGAGAAAGCAATGATAGAGATGGTGAAAAGGGCAATGATGAGGGTGGGGGTGAGAAGGCAATGATGGAGCTTGTGAAAAGGCAATGATGGGGGTGATGTGTGAGAAGGCAATGATGGAGGTGGTGAAGAGGACAATGATAGGGTAGGAGGTGGAGAACAATGATGGAGGTGATGGAGCGGGCAATGATTGTGGTGGTGGAGAGGGCAACGATTGGAGTGGTAAAGAGGGCATTAATGGAAAGGGG